>PVJI01000813.1:0-222208 GCA_004026765.1 Micronycteris hirsuta | reverse complement strand
AGTTTAGCTGGATAGAGTATTCTTGGATGTATGTCCTTACCGTTCATGACTTGGTATACTTCTTTCCAGCCCCTTCTTGCCTGCAAGGTCTCTTTTGAGAAATCAGCTGACAGTCTTATGGGAATTCCTTTGTAGGTAACTGTCTCCTTTTCTCTTGCTGCTTCTAAGATTCTCTCCTTATTTTTAATCTTGGGTAATGTAATTATGATGTGCCTTGGTGTGTTCCTCTTTGGGTCCAACTTCTTTGGGACTCTCTGAGTTTCCTGGACTTCCTGCTTGGGGAAGTTCTTCATTATTTGTTCAAATAAGTTTTCAATGTGTTGCTCTTTCTCTTCTCCTTCTGGCACCCCTATGACTTGGATGTTGGGACGTTTAAAGATGTCCTGGAGGTTCCTAAGCCTCTCCTGGTTTTTTTTGAATTCTCATTTCTTCATTCTTTTCTGGTTGAATGTTTTTTTTTTTTTTCCTTCTGGTCCACACCACTGATTTGAGTCCCAGTTTCCTTCCCATCCCTATTGGTTCCCTGCACATTTTCCCTCATTTCCTTTAGCGTATCCTTCATTTGTTCAACTAATTGTGACCAACTTTCATCCAGTTTTGTGAGCATCCTGGTTACCAGTGTTTTGAACTGTGCATCTGATAGGTTGGCTATCTCTTCATCACTTAGTTGTATTTTTTCTAGAGCTTTGATCTGTTCTTTCCTTTGGACCATTTTTTCCTCTTGGCGCGCCTGTTACTTCAAGGGGTGGAGCCTTAGGTGTTCACCAGGGCAGGGCAATGATGGCACTGTGTTGTGATGCTGCCTGTGGGGGGGAGCCTGAGCGAACAGTGGTGCTTGCTCCGCTCTCTGCACTTCCCCCGATACCCACAAGCAAGTTGGGGCCCTTTTTGCTGGCTTCGGGGTGGGTGGGTGGGCTTAGGGAGTTCCACGTCCCTGTGGGTCTCTCCATTGAATTCTCCTGTGAGGCTGGGAGTTCCTCCCGCTGCTGCTTCAACCCCCACAGGTGTTTTCAGTCGGTGGTTTGAGGCTTTATTTCCCCACAATGGTGGGTATCGTGGTCTGCTCCGTTCCTCATCTTTTTCTCCCGGTTGATCTGTGCACGAATGAGGGAGCACCCAGTCTACCAGTCTCGGCCCACTGGGTCCCGGTGGGCCGGCCGCATTTTGGCCCAGTGCACCCGCTGCCGGCCTCTCTGGGCAGCTGCAGCGTTTCCTCTACTGCTCCACAAACCGCTGTCTCCCCTCCCACTCTCTGCCCAGCTTAGCCCGGTCTACCGGTCTGGATGAACGTGTCTTTAACTTCTTGGTTGTCAGACTTCCACTCAGCTCGATTTTCTGTCAGTTCTGGCTGTTTTTGTTTTTTAAAATGTTGTTTTTCCTCTTTTGGTTGTGCGAGGAGGCACGGTGTGTCCAGTTACGCCTCCATCTTGGCTGGAAGTTCTAAAACTAGAATTCTTGTCTTTGGTGGCTAGTCGATCTCCAAGAAGCTCTTAGATGAGGCAGTTTTTAACTATAAATTTTGTAGACACCTCTGATTGCTTTCATGTAGCTGTCTTATGTCCCAGAGTTTTACAGTCCATTTTTTTATAGCTTGAGTTATTCAGTTTATATTCATACTTTGCTCTTTTTCTTTCTTGAGTCTGAAGGCAGAGGATGAAAGGGGCCATGCTGCCTGTAGATTTTTTTGTTGCTGTTTTTGGTTTAGAAAGGAAGGTGTATAGAACTCCAAATTCACATATATAGTATTTTATAATACTTGATTCCATATTTCTTAACTATAAATGTGGATGGTTTCCCTTTTGAGTAAAATTATGTGGAACAAAGGTGGTAGGAATCCACCTCCAGGACTGTAACGCATAAGAAGTATGTACAATTTTGGGAAGGTGGTGTGTCTTGGATATGAGAGATCTGAAATTGGAGAAAATTTTTCCTGTTTCACATATTTTTAATAATGGACACATTATACTTTATCCTGCTCCCAAATTGCATTTAGTTTATTTTTTTTTTAAGATTTTCTTTACTTATATTTAGAGAGAAGGGTAAGGAAGGAGAAAGAGAGGGAGAGAAATATCAATGTGTGGTTGCCTCTCATGCGCCCCCCACTTGGGACCTGGCCTGCAACCCAGGTATGTGCCCTGACCGGAATCAAATTGGTGACTGTTTGGTTTAGTCTGCACTCAATCCACAGAGCTATACCAGCCAGGGCTATTTTTTTTTAATGATTTAATAATATTAAAACATTAAATGAAAGACCCTTCCAGTTATCAGTTATAGCAGATATGGAATTGATATTGTTACAAAATTGTTTTTTAGCTTGTCAGGTTAATTTCCTTCCTACTTCCATTTACAGAACATAGTACATTTTAAATTGGTTTCATTTCCACAGCTGTATGACTAGGATCTATTGAGAAGGTACACACAGCCTGGGATTTCTGCCAAAATCATACTGACTGACCTGCAGATAGGCTCTTTTTTAAAGAGTTAAAGTCTTGCAGGGGGGAGAGGATATGGAGGGGTAAATGGTAATGGGAAATATATAAGAAAAAATTATATAAAGTCTGATGATAGGTTAATAAAAACTTTGTAAAACCTTGTATCAGTCATAATTGTTGTTGCTGTTGTTTTTATAAAATGTAACAGGTACAGAAATGGTTAGCAGTGGAATGGTTATATCAGCTTGCTCCATACATAAGGCATATGCTTGAGACCCAGACCTGCAGTTATTTATTTATGGAGAAAAGAGCTGAGTATTGAATTTTGAGAGAATGATCAGTGGTTCTTAAATTTGGCAATGGTAGAAATAACTATTTTTCAAAAAATTCAAGAAAGAATATACTTTGGGTTCATCTTAAAATAATTATTTCTGATACAGTAGTAGCAAAATTTGGAACCAGGGCTGCTACATTTGTATACGTGATCTGTGCTATACACCAAGAGAAAGGAGAACTAAGATCTTTCCCACACTCTGAGCTTCCCAAGTCATGCGCGCTGGCGTGGGCTGCCAGAGGAAGAGGGCTTGCTCTGTTTGTTGGTTTGGTTGGTTTGTTTGTAATTGGTCCACCCAGTAGGAACACTATTTTGCAGTTTTTTGGCCTGGAGAGGGGCACCTTTTAGTAAGTGGCTAAAAGGTATATATGCTAACTAAGACCACTTTGAAACCCAACTCAGCATAATTTTTAGCAGTTTTGTCTGCAGAAGATCTTCTTTGGGTGACACTCAGTGATTAAATGTTATTACATGTTAGCTAAAGAGGTCTAAGGTTTATAAAACATGGGCTACAAATTCAGAAGAATTCTGAACTATAAATTCAGAAATACCACAGATAAAATTCAGCAGTAATGCGTACTCCTCAAAGTCTTTTTACACGAGCCTGTACTTGTGAGCAATTGTGAACCAAATCTCAAGACATTAATCTTTACTTCTGGGAAGGGAACAGCTATGATTCAGACTGATTGCCTTCTATCCTGATAATATGTATATTTGATGTTAAAAATTAATGGATGACAAAGCTATTTGAGAAATTTGAAACTAGTCAATTTAAGAGAGTAAGTGATTTTATAGAAAGAAGATTAACTGGAAGTTAGGAAACTCACACTCTAGCTCTTACTGCCCCACTAATTCACTCCAGCCCAGTACAAGAAGCTAACCCTCTCTAGTCCTGAGTTTCTGTACCTGTAAAGTGAAAGACGTGTACCAAATACACGGTCTCTTTCAGTTCTAATGTTTTGTGATTTAAAAATGATAAAAATTTTTCTAGCCAGATCTTGAACTGCTATTAAATACATTAATTCTATTTTATATCTTTTAAGCCAAATAATGATTTTTGTTCTCTCATTCTTGTTTTTCAGAAACTCTGTGAAGGCATATTTAAAGTCCTTGTAAAGGACATCCCAACAACATGTCAAGTGTCCTGCCTGGAAGTTCTCCGCATTCTCTCCAGAGACAAAAAGGTTTTAGTTCCTGTAACAACCAAGGAAAATATGCAGATACTGCTGCGACTAGCGAAGCTAAATGACTCCGATGATTCTTTGGAGAAGGTGTCGGAGTTCCCCGTTATTGTGGAGTCATTAAAATGTCTGTGTAACATAGTGTTCAACAGTCAGATGGCACAGCAGCTCAGCCTGGAACTTAACCTTGCTGCAAAGCTCTGCAACCTCCTGAGAAAGTGCAAGGACCGAAAGTTTATCAGTGACATTAAGTGCTTTGACTTGCGCTTGCTCTTCCTCCTGTCACTTTTGCACACTGACATCAGGTCACAATTGCGCTATGAGCTCCAGGGACTACCGCTGCTAACCCAGATCTTGGAAAGTGCCTTTAGCATCAAGTGGACCGATGAGTATGAATCGGCCATAGACCATAATGGACCTCCTCTCTCACCTCAGGAGACAGACTGTGCCATTGAGGCCCTCAAAGCTCTCTTCAATGTGACAGTAGACAGTTGGAAGGTGCATAAAGAGGTAAGTTTAAGAAGGGTATTATCTACCATAGAATTTAATTGGTCTGGGACATCGTTTAGAGCTGCCTGCAAGGAAGGAACGCTAATTGAGAAATGGAAAAAATTTCCCATTCCCCCATTAATCAGTTATATGACTCAATTTCTTAACCATTATAAGTCTTATTATTTCCATTTGTGTAACACTTACCAGAAGAATAGGGTGAATATGGACTACTGTTTTATAAGATGCCAAATATAGCTCCTTTTCTGAATTGTACTATCCGGTGTCTTTTTTTTTTTTTTTTTTTTAAGAGTGCCTCTTTCAGGTACAAGGTTTAAATGATAAGATTTGAGGGGAAACAAAATAATGCGGTTCATAAAGGTATAGGTATTTTTTTGTGGCTGATGTCTTAAAAGTTAAGAGAAATCAGGCCAATTGAAATTGATCAATCAGAATTGATGTCTGCTGAGAGAGTAAAAGATGCTGTATCATGTATCATCCCAGTCTCCTGGAGTGTTACTTTACAGTGTTGGATAACAATCAGAAGTGTAGGACTACAACTAGATATCCGTGCTTGTACACAGTCCTAGAAAACAAGGATAATTACATGAGACTATGGGAAAGGTTATTTTAAACCACTTGACCTATTTCTAAACTAAGATCGTTTTCTGTGGCTTGGACTGCCCAGCATCCCAAAGTGAGGCAGATTTGATATTTTGTATTTGAGTGCCCAATATGCTAAACAAGAAACTTAGTTTAAGGACGTCAATAATTTTAAGCAAAGCGAATGTAAACTTTTTTCCTTGCTTCTAGAATCTTAATATTTCACATTTACCCTCTCTCCTTAACCTTAAGTAACTGGTGAAAGGAAGCCTCTGCCTTTAAAAAATATAAAGAAAAAAAACATTTTGGTGCTGGAGCCAATTATCTTTTCTGACAATTGACTTTCGGACTTAGGTTAACATGTTCCTGTGTCCATCTGAGGCAGTTCTCACCATGAATAAAGATCTATTTTTGCCAGCAGCGCCTGAGCTGAGGGAGTAGGGGGCACTGGGTGGAGAGGACAAAGGGGGGAAAATCAGGACAACTGTAATACCATAATCAACAAAATATAATTTAAAAAAAGAAAATTATCTCAGTGCATTGCTATAATGGGAGTAAGCAGGCTTCTGAGTTGTAAAGCCCAAATAGGTCTATATTTTGAAACCAAATGTTTGAAAATCAGTTCTAACAGCTATTTTAAATGACCATAGTATGGTCAGTTTTTCTGGGACTTGGCAAAAAAAAGATGTGGAAAGCCCACATGCTCCATTTATGCTTTGAAACCAAATATTTGGAAGTATTTAAAATGTTATGTCTCTATGCTGTTTTGGTACCTTCTATGGTTATTTTTCTTACACTGTTTGTTTTGGTGTTTTTAAGTTTTCCATTTAATTGCAAGAGCTCTTCTGAGACTGTTGGTTTGCCGTCGTTGGAACTCCTGTTATGTAAATTGTGCCCCACGTAGTAGCTCACAGTGCTCAGATTCATGGCAGAAAAGGCTGCACATCAGTATACATAGGGAGGACGTGTAATAAATATCGATGAGATTAGTCCTCATCGGTGGGGCTGAAAGAAGCTTTAGAAAATGTTGATGTGGCAAATTCTCATTCCGTGTTACAGAGCTTATTCTTTGAAAGGTATATGAGAGAGAATCAGTAGTCCTGAAACAGGCATTTCAGCAGACCTAGTGCCTCTTGTGAGTTGTGAATCAGATAGAACAGCCATTATAAAATGTACCCCATTAATGTGACTCTGGGCCGTTATACAGTATCAGAAATTTAAACAGTATTGACAACAGGATTTTGCCAACCCATTTAGGCAAGAGTGTGGGAAAGGTTATTTTAAGCCACTTGAGTCTCCATGAGTTTCAAACTCAAATTCTAGCGAATATTTAATCAATCATTCAGTCAGTCAACAAATACATATGGATACTTGCTGGGTGTAATGCTTTGTGTTATGTAATATATTGGCAATAATAGGTGCAGACTCAGCCTTCATGAGATTCCAGTTTTGTTGGTGAAACAGGTAATAAATAAGTAAACAAATATATAATTTAAACTGCGTTAAGTGCTTGGAAAGAAATAGCAATGATTGAGAATTCTTAGCATAGTCACAGAAGACCTTTGAAGGTCTCTCCTGGTATCTGAAAACTGAGAATGATTCAGCCATTTGAAGAATGGGAGATGAACATTTCCCAGAAATTGAACAACATGTGAAAAGACACAGAAATCAGCATAGAGTATTTTTTACTGAGGTGCCCACAACATAAAGAAAATCTGTAATAATGGTGCAGAGAAACTTACCAGTAAGGGTCCATTTACCTGGGTTTTGATATCTCCTTGACTGTTAAATGAAAGATATCTTTCACCAATTAAGCAAGCACCTAAAGAATTGTTAATACTTTAAAATGCCAACTGAAATAAAGAGATACAGAAAACATACTGTATGGGGAAAATATCCAACTTTAAAATAAAACCTAAAAATACTATTTTTCTTACTATGAAAATAATGCATGCTAATTATAGAAGATTCATGGGGAAAAGAGCATACAAGCAATAAGAAAATACAAATTACCACTCAAAGATAAAATACTAGTTGCATTTTGATGTATATCTTTCTAACCATTCTCCATTTTATAACATATAAATATATGTATAGGTTTTCTTTTTACAAAAATGGAGTCATTTTATAATCTCGATTTTTTTTTTTTTCCACAACAACTTTCTTGCAGAGTAGTGATTTTTAAAACGTGTTCCTTGAAGCCGTAAAGTTCCTGGGAGCAGCTCCTGGGTATGAGTGGGCAGAGCTCCGGGTTCCCCACCCTCTCTTTAAAAAGAGCACGTTGGATCGTTGCTATTGCTGTTGCTGTTTCTTTTTAAATTTAGGTTGTAACTAGATTTTATTTGGTAGATAAAAAGAATTCTGCAAACAGAAAAAAAATTTTGACAGCCTCTTCTCTTATTTGTTAAAGGTTGATAAATCCTTGGCGTAAGGGTTTATCAACCTTAAACAAATACCCTATGTGTAGGCATTTCACAGTTTGCAATTATTTGCTATTTCAAATAGTAGTACAGTAACTTTTCTTAGTGTAAGACTCTTTTTAGATCAATTTCTAGGATTGTTGGGACAAAGGGGTTTTCAAAACTTTAAGGTTTATTGATATGCATTGCCAAATTGACTTTAAGAAGAATAATACAAGTTTATATTTTTTCAAACCCTGGGCATTTCTCTTTTTAAAATCATTACTTATTTTACATCTTAGCTGTTACAGAAAATACAGATGTTTGGTTTTGGTTTTAACTTCTAATAGACATTTTTATGACCAATCATTTATAATTCACCATAAACAGAAAATGAATGACTAGGTTTTTCTTGAGGTTTAGCAAATTAGTGCCATTTGTTCATATTTAGATTCATGCCTCAGTGTTAAATTTTTGCCTGCTTGGTGATGACATCAGCAGATTAATGTGGAGATTTCATTCCATTCAGTAGGAAATATAGCTGGCGTTATGTCCACATGTGGTGTCAGTCTTGTTTTCCTCCCTTCTCTCACCCGTTGTCTCTCTGTTTCCTAAAGGCAGTGTGTTTAAGGTCTCATGATTTCTTTAGCAAGACCTGAAGTCAGTTCCAGCAAAGTGAATTTCAAAGGTGTTCCTTCTGCTTCAACCCTTTGTTATATTGCTGTTGATGGAGGAAAGCATGTTATTCTAGAGATCCCTTATTTAGCACACATTCCCTTCTGCAGTGCTTCCCAGGTGTCAATACAATATAATGAGAAAATATAAAAACCAACAGACATGGTAGAGCCAGACAACCAAGTGCAAACAAACAAGTAGTTCAAATTCTGAGTAGTCAAAGAATGCTTTCTGAGTGAAATAAAACAGTTGATTGTCCATAGAAGGTAATTGGGAATGTCACATTGTAACAGAAGAGGTTGGTTCCATGATTATTTTAGAGGCTTTGAAGGAAATGTATAAAAAGGACATGATATTAATTAAATAAAACTAAACCTTCGAGCTATGACATGTTTTTTGCTGAATCATTTTTTCAACATTTATCGAATGCCTAGTATGTGCCAGGTTCTGTGTTAGTCACACAAGATGCAAGATAAAGCATCACTGTCTTCAAAGAACTAACAGTCTAATAGGAAAATCAGACATACAAACAGAGGTGGATATATTACTATTTGTTACATTATTTACTATTCTCTACATTTTCTATATGTTTGAAAATAAAAAAGAATCACCTCAGCCATGCACAGTAGCTTCAAATGCCGTATATTCTAGATCTTTGGAGGTATGTCTGACCTCACTGTCACAGCCTTTCCGCTAAGTAACATACCTAGCATAAAGTAGGTGTTCAGGAAATAGTTTCTTAATGAAAAATAAAATGTAACATAGTTTGATATCTGTATAGGAAAAATAGCCTGAAGTTGAAAGGAAGGAAGGAAAGTGTATGATACCATTTAAATTTTCAAAGCTATTAAAATTTTTTCTAGAAGTCTAAAAAATTTAAAGATGTTTATACAAGCCGCTTCTAGCATTTAATTACAGCATTCCATTTTATAGCATTTAATTCAAAAAAGCATTTATTACTTTATGCACAGCACCATGATAAATGCAAAAGAGGTGAAGTAGATAATTTTTGCCTGTAAGGAGACAGCTTTTTGAACATACACTATTTAGTAGGACAAATAACTATGGTAGAGGTGCATCAGGGCTAAAGCACAACACAGGATGAAATGCTACTCAGAATATTTCCAGATAAGAATGCTTATGTGCATTTGTATATACATCTCTATGAATATGCATTTCACTTTTTACAGAAATGAAATTGAATTTCTATAGGATAAGTTTTCTAAATCTTATCAAAGTAATTACAACTACCCTGAGATAAGCCAGGTTAAGACTCACTGATGTGAAGTAGTCTCCCTTCAGACTCATTGATTAGATCAGTTAAAACTCTGCATGAAAAGGTGTGAGGAAATTGATACCTTTACCAAACAGAAGGGAAACCTTGCATAGTTTGCACAGGAGGAAAAAAAGCAACACTACAGTACAATCTGTAATCAAGAAGTAAAGGCTGTAGGGAGAGATCCCAAAGAATTTCCTGAGTTTGTCATCTTGTTTTCATTTTCATTATCACAGCAAACCTGCTTGCTTGCTTCCTCTCTCTTCCTCCTCCCTTTGTCCTTTGAGACTTTCTTTCCTTCTCAACCTTCAGAGATAGTATGATTTCAGAGGAGAGCATATTGATGCCCTAAAGATATTAAAACAAAGATCATGAAGCAAGTAAATGACAGTTGAATAACCTAAGTTTGTATAATGTCTTATAAAGAGCAATTATATTTAATCCTTCTATTGTCCTTGTGCAACAGGAGCATTAATCCCATTTGAGAAATGAGAATACTAAAGATCAGAGAGTTTAACTTATTTATGGAAAATCAAACAGCATAATAACCAACAGTAGGAAATAAGGTTCACTCTAACCTTTGTTAAGTAAGACTTCCGAAATGATAGCACTCATTCAATAAATATTTAATGAGACCTACACTCATGGGGTGCAATAAAGAGTCTAGAAATAAACCTACACATACGCAATCAACTGATTTATCGTACAGGTAACATTGAAGTACAGTGAGCGGGGAAGGTGGGTTTTGTAATAAATTGCACTGGATCAATTTTGTGGCTATATGGGAAAAAAACAAATTTGAATCTCTACCTTGTACCATATACAAAAAAATTAATTTGAGATGGATAAGCGACCTAAATATAAAAGGCAAAATAATAAAGCTCGTAGAAGAAAACCAAAAATTATCCTCATGACTTTATCTTAAATAAGTCAAACATTTCTAAAAGAGGACCAAAAAAGATCAAACCATAGAGGAAAAAATTGCCCAATTCATCTTCGTTGAAATGAGTTCACCGAGAGGAGAAAGTAAAAAGGCAGGCCATCAAGTGGGAGGAGACACTTGCAACATATATATGCAATAAAGGACTCTATCCAGAATACATTGAAAAGTCCTACAAATCCATACAAATAAAGTCAGTCAACCTAATTAGAAAAATAGGCAAAAGGTTTGAACAGGCCCTTTACCAAAGAGCTGTCTAGGTGACCAATAGACATGTGAAAAGGTGTTCAGCTTTATTAGTCATTAGGAAAATGCATAAGAAAACCATGAGACCACTGCACACAAGAATGACTAAAATTAAACAGGCTGACAGTATCAAGTGTTGGTGCAACTGTAGAGTAACTGGTGAGAGTATAAACTGGTTTAAGCACTTTGAAACACTGTTTGGTACCTTCTAACACTTCACATATGTATATACCCTATGACCCAGCACTAAATAACATGTAATAAAGGAGTATGTTCATAGCACCACTCTTCAGTATAACTGAAAACTGGAAATAATCCAAGTGTCCATCCAGAGTAGGATTGATAAGTAAATTGTAATGTATTGTAATGCATCGTATGCAGCAGTGTTTTCTTAACCTGTGGTAAACGATGCATTTTTCCCTGGCTGTCAGAATGAAACTGATGTATAATACATATTATACACAATGTCAAACTGCTTGAAAATCTGTAAATGTTCACCTGCACCTTCTGTACTCATGGCATTGCAGATCAGTGGAAGAAGGGATGTGGATAGGCACTGGTTCAGAAGCTGCACTGTGAATAGCACTACTTTCAATCAATGCAAGTGAACAGACTGCACCCATACACAACAAGGTGGATGAATTTCACAACCATTTATATGAGTGATTTCATTCATATAAAGTTCAGTGACAACAAAAACTACTAACCTGTGATGTTAGACATTGGGATTACCCTTGAGGAGTAGGGGATTGTCATTTGAAAGGGCCAAGAGGGAATTCCTGGGTTCTTGATCTTGGCATTGCATCACCTTTGTGCTAATTTTATGGATGTGCTCATTTGGTGAAAATTGATATAGCTGAACACTTATAATTTAGGCATTTATTGTTTGTTTTACCATTTACATTAAAAATGATTGAATACCTATTATACAGATGCCCTCTAGACTCGTGAACATAATAGGTTAGTGGAGAAGGCAGTGTATATGCAAGTATAAACAAGTGTGGAATTACAAATTCTGCTTTCATGAAAGAAGTCCTAACAAAACGTACTGATAGGGAATAATGAAGGAAAGAATCTACGTAGATAAGGTGGTCAGAGAAGCGGCTTCTCTGAGAAGGTATTTTAGCTGAGACCTCGAGGATGAAAAGAAATCCGATGCCAAGAGTGGAGGCAAAAGTCAGGATTTCAGTAGTTGTTTCTAGTAGAGAAATAGAATTTAGTGGACTGATGGTAAAAGAGGGCATTGCAAACATTAGGGTATAACTTGGGAATTGGTGTTATAAAAATCGGGACAGGGAGAAATGAGATAGAGGGAAGTATTTATAGTCACAAATAAAGGAAAGACCAAAATGGAGAATTTTTTTATTAAGTATATTTTATTGATTATGCTATTACAGTTGTCCCATTTTTCCCCCTTGGCCCCCCTCCACCTGGTACCCCCCATTCCCTCCAGCAATGCCCCCCTAATTCAAGTCCATGGGTCTTACATACGAATTTTTTGGCTTTTCCATTTCACATACTATTCCCAACACCCTCCTGTCTATTCTGTACCCACCATGTTTCTTATTCCCTGTAACTTTTCCCCCCTCCACCTACCCAATGACAACCGTCCATGTGATCTTCATCTCTGTGACTCTTCTTCTGTTTAGTTGCTTGTTTTTTTAAGATTCCATGGTTGATAGTTGGAGCTGTTGTCACTTTACTCTTCATAGTTTTGATTTTCTTTTTCCTAGATAAGTTTCTTCAACATTTCATACAACAAGGGCTTGGTAGTGATAAACTCCTTTACCTTTACCTTGTCTGGGAAGCACTTTTTCTGCCCTTCAACTGTAAATGATAGCTTTACTGGACAGAGTAATCTAGATTGTAGGTCCTTGCTTTTCATCTCTCTGAATACTTCTTGCCAGTCCCTTCTTGCCTCAAGGTTTCTTTTGAGAAATCAGCTGATGGTCTTTTGGGAACTCCTTTGTAGATAACTCTCTTCTTTTCTCTTTCAGCTTTTAAGATTCTTTATCTTTAACCTTTGGCATTTTAATTATGATATGGCTTGGTGTGTTTGTCTTTGAGTCCAACTTGTTTGGGATTCTCTGAACTTCCTGGACTTGCATATCTATTTCCTGCACCAAATTGGGGGAGTTTTCTTTCATTATTATTTCAAACAAGTTTTCATTGTCTTGCTCTTCTCCTTCTGGCACCTCTATGATTCGGATGTTGGTACGTTTAAAGTTGACCCAGAGGTTCCTAAGCCTCTCCTCTTTTTTTTGAATTCTTGTTTCTTCTTTCTGTTCCGGTTGACTGTTTATTTATTCCTTTTGTTCCAAATCATTAGTTTGAATCCTGGCTTCTTTCCCTTCACTGTCGGTTCCTTGTATATTTTTCTTTATTTCATTTTGTGTAGCCTTCACGTCTTCCTTTATTTTACAGCTGCACTCAATCATTTCTCTGAGCATCCTGACCACCAGTGCCTTAAACTCTGCATCTGATAGGTTAGCTATCTCCATGTTGCTTAGTTGTTTTTCTGGAGTTTTGATCTGTTCATTCATTTGGGCCTTGGCTCCCTATCTCTTCATTTTGGCAGTCTCCCTATGTTTCTACGTATTAGGTAGAATTAGAGCTCCTTTGATTCCCATACTTGGTACACCTATTATGTTGTATGGGGCAGAGCCTTAGGTATTCACCAGGGCAGGGCAGCCCACTTCATCACTTTGTGGCACTGTATGTGATGGAGGGGTCAGAGAGTGAACAATGAAGCTTGCTTGGCTCTCACCCTGTCTCTAGTAACTTCCCCCGTGTCCCGTAAGTATCTGGTACCCTTGAAGTTGCTGCCCTGTTGCTGATTCCCAGAGTGGGTAGGTTTGCAGACGTCCTAGGACACTATAGGCCCTTTACACGGACTCTCCTGAGAGACCAACAGTTTCTTCCGCCACACCAGCCCCCCACTGGTTTACAGCCAGAAGTTCTGAGGCTTTATTCTCCTGCCGCTAGAACCCTGGGCTGTGCAGTCTGGTCTGGGGCTGGGATTGCTAGCTCCCCAATTGTCCCTCCCAGTTTTTATTCACCACACGTTAATGTGGGACCTCCTGTTTCATGGGCTGCTGCTTGTAGCTGCTTTGCCATGCCACACCACATCTCTCTGTCCCTCCTACCCATCTGGATGAATGTTTCTTGTTTAAATCCTTGGTTGTGCAATTTCCATACAGTTCAATTCTTTGTTAGTTCTGGTTGTTTTTTGTTTTTAGATTGGTTGTTATCTTTCTATGGTTGCGTGAGGAGGTGAAGCGAGTCTACTGACATGTTCATCTTGACCAGAAGTCTCCAAAATGGATAGTTTTGCGAGAGGCCTGTCAACATCAGCGTGAGAACAATTGTGATATCTAGAATAAAGAACAGTCTAGTTTAAAAGGAAGTGCATTCCCATTTAATTTTCAAAACCAAGGAAAATATGATTAAGAGTTAATGGATGAGTTTTGCATGCATTTCAATGTGCTTAGCATAATTTGGGGTAAATAAAAGTATCTATTTACATGTTAGAGAATTTTGATTCAAGCATTTGAAGATGGATGGCAAAAGGGACAGCATTCATTCCAGCTCTGCCAGTCTTCATGTCTCTGTCATTCCACTGGTCCCTCCCTTTACTCTTCGCCATCCCCCCAAGACAGTTAGTTCCTAATCACTCGTTCCAGCTCTGTCAGTCTCGCCTTGTGTTTCCTTCCTCCCTCGTTTTGGCTCCTCACCTTCAAATGTTTCATTGAAAGTACTGGACACTTTCATGTATATCATCTTCTTTAATTTAATCCTTTTATGACCCCAAGAACCTCATGTTTGTGGAGATGCATGTGGAGAAACTTTGGTTCAGAGAAGCTGTATGGTTTGTCTTAAGGTTACAACCTACACTCCTGACTCCAAGTGCAGCACTTTTTCTACTTTGCCACTGAGGCCTTCATCTCTTCCACATCTACCCAAGATAGTGTTATGTTTAATATTATCATCTGCATTATGAGTAATGAAAGTGTGCCCTATTGTTTGTTAGGTTTATAAGAGATATCTTTTTCCTAGAAGGGCCAAGTTGCATATCTGAATATAGGATATATATGTTATAATATGTGAGTATATTTCACTTTATATAGACTTGAAATCAACTATATATATAGTGAAGTTGGTTTTTTTTTAAATTAATAGCTTTTGAAGTAATTAGAGCCTTTCTGAAGTATAGCATATCTGGGATCTCTATCATAATTATCACTAATTTTATATGTCTTCTTAGTTACTAAACTTCTGGAAGAAGAGACCTTGATGCAGATAATTAAAGAAATTGTAGTGATCCAAAATCTCACTGAAAATAAGGAGTTAAACCAAGTGATTATTCAAAGCTTAGCTTATTTCCTACTGTTTGCCTCCTTCCCTCTAACTCTCTCTGTTTAATACCACTACTAATGAGTAAACATTGGAAAAATAGATTAAACTCAGATCACTGTTTTTCATCACTTGCTGGTAATTGGGGAAACTGAAGAGCAAGATTTGGAGGAACTAGGAGATTAAGAAGATTCGTTAAAGTGAAGTTGATGGATTATAGATTTTAATCCATTGCTTTTGAAAGTTAAGAGATGAGACATTTTTATTAAGGATGTACAACCTGTTCCTAAAATATCTGATAGCATTACATATGTATGAACTTTTATGATGATTAGTAAACTGGAACTGTATGCTATTGAACAAAAGAATCTCGACTTTCTAAAAATGAAAAAGATCCCTAGTTGAATTGATCTTAAAGTAAAATAGAGTGGGTAATGCATGGATGCTCTCCATCTCTCTTTTTGCCTGAAATGTCCTTAAGGGAGGGGCTAGATCAACAACTTCTGGTTTCAGCCATTTCTGGAGGTGGCTGCAGCTGTCGAGACAATGACTATGACCTCTCCGTTTGTGTCTGAGTATGACTGTTTTGAAGGGTAGATAGGCCGTAAGATGACTCTGAGGGATGTAGTGATGTACCAGACTCCTTCATTAAGGCACTCAATATCCAATTCTTCCTTCCCTCTTTTTTGTTTGCCCTAGAGTGATTCTCATCAGTTCCGTGTCATGGCAGCTGTCCTTCGCCATTGTTTACTAATTGTAGGTCCAACTGAAGACAAAACTGAAGAGCTGCACAGGTAGGTAACCTCTCTGTTGATATCTTGATACAGGACATAATCAGTTCTTACTGTTTTCAGGCATATAATTTTAATTGTTATAAGCACAAGGAAGTGAAAATATTATAGTAAATCGGGTAACTGTTTGGTTAGATATCATTACTGTGTTCTGATGAGAAATTTTCATTCTCTCACCTTTGACTTATAAATTGAGCCCCAACAAGAATCCCAGAACAACTGATAAAAGCACACAGTTATTGAATACCGTGTGTGGCATTATGTTAAGTTCTTTATAAAGATTAACTCCTTTTAATCATCACATGGCCTTATGAGGTAGGTCTTACCATTTTCTACTTTCAATAGATCAAGCAATTTCTCCAAGATCTCATATCCCTAATAAGTGAAAGAGCTTGGATTTGAACCCTGCTTTTAATTACTACACTTAAACTAATATGCTCACTAATTTCCTTTAAGAATATTTAACAAGAAAATATATCATTAAATTTTATAAACTTATAAGAATTGGATCACAGTCTCAAATATTAATATGAGGGGGGACCCAAGAAAAACCGGAATTGTCTCCTGGAGTGTGGGCCTCCAGTAATGCAGGCTTCCCCTGCTAGGTGAGTGTTTCAGGAATCCATCTGTATCAGTGTACCAGTTGGCGTTGCTGTGAGAGGCTGCGTTCAACTTCAGTGCTTTGTTTTTTGTTTGTTTTTTTTTTAAAGAGTTTTTCGCGGTGTTTGCCCATTTCATGATGGGTGATTTACAAGCGCACCTGCCCATGTGACAGTGAGTGGTCAGCAGTTTTTGACCAAAAATGGCCTGACCCCTGTGCCTTATCTCGCCCCGAGCAACTTTTTTTTTATTTCCCCAATAAAAAAAGCCCTCAAAGGGAATCATTTTGCCAATGTGGAAGAGGTGAAACAAAAACCGGCAGAAGCACCAAAAATCATCAAAATCGATGAATTCAAAACTGTTTTGAGCAGTGGGAAAAAAGTCTCAATAAGTGTATTGCATCAAATGGAGAATACTTTGAAGGTGACTGAAGTTTAAACATGTAAGAATAAATATACAGTTTTTTATAAATAATTTCTGGTTTTTTGGGTCCCCCCCAAAAAATTACTATACAAAAAGTTTTATGACTTGCTTGTTAGAGTTTTAACGTACTACTGTTAAAATTTATTATTTTCTGAGAACAGCTGAATTAAGTATTAATGCATATTTTTAGTTCTCTTAGTTTCTTTTTAAAAAAATTATTACTGATTTTTAGAGAGGGAGAGTGAGAGGAAGATGGGGAGAGAGAAACATTCATTTGTTGTTCCACTTATTTACGTATTCATGGCTTGATTTTTGTGTGTGCCTTGATCAGGGATGGAACCTACAGCCTTGGAGTATCAGGACCACACTCTAATTGACTGAGCTCCCCGGCCAGGGCCAGTCCTCTTACTTTCTATTTGAGCTCCCGTTTACAGTAATAAGATTTCTCATTTTAACATAAAACCGCTCATGGCGCTTTATAAGAATACAAGTGGCATTTTAGACAAGTCAAATAAATTTAAATCTTCAAAAAAGTAACTTTGGCATAACCACTGCTTTACAAATAAATTTAAAAATTGGGATCTTAATAATAGAAATTGCATTTTGAACATTTATAATATTCTGTTTTCTAAAATATGGCTTACATAAAACTATAGAAACACAATCAGAGTATAAAATGAAACATGCTCTTGTTATTTTTCAAGCAAATCCATATTATTTTTGTTGTGATTAGCAGTTTATTATTTGATATTGCAGTCAGCTTATTGGTGGGTATCTTTATATACTCTACTCTGCAAGTCTTCAAAAGATTGTTTTTTTCATAATGAAAAAGTGTAATTTTTTATGCAGCTGCAGATCAAGAGTTTAATTTTCTTGGGACTGTGCAATAAATCATTGTGCAATAACTGCAATGAATCATATCCTCTAAAAAGATTTTATTGAGCATTTTGTCTTACTGTAATTTTTTCATAATCAAGAGGCACTAGAAAGCTATATACTCAAAGAGAATGGGGTTTATAAGCCCAGGAGTAAATTGATTTTGGGGGGCTGGAGGAAACAAGTACCACAAGTTAAAGAACATTCATGTAAAGATGTGAGAACATTCAATACAAAGTAGATGGAAAGTAATTGTTACTGTAGTGACAAAAACATTGCTAAGGATTTCTCTGAAGAATGAATTTAATATTTTAACAGCACTTGGTGTCCATCAAAATAGAGCAAAACTATAGAGGTTTTAAAAATCCGAGTTTTAAAAAAATTAATCCGATTTCTTTTCTTAAATAAAATTTAAAGATATTTTTCTTCAAATTTGCTTTTATCTTAAAAGTTTCTTTAATAAACTATTAGCTACACTAAATAAAATGGGCTTTCCTTAGAGCCACAGATAGGATTTGTGAGTAGAATTCTCAAAGGCTTTCCTGGAAGATTGAGGTTGCTACTGACTTGACAGTTTATCTGGCATGGCCCTGCCTATCCCATTAATCAGAATTAAAGTGATTAGTATCTTTTGGGCAGTAATGAATCTAGGCTAATCCATTTAATACAGAGAAAAACAGCATTGACCCCAGAGGGCTATTTTATAGTAACCTTACTAGAATTGTAATATCTACTAAATTCTGCTGATCTGTAGTGATGCAGAAAACAGTTTGTCTGTGTGTGTAAGACATAAGTTTAAGAAAAAATGTCAGAATGTTTTAAAGGACCATCTCATTCCATTTTTAAATTATTTTCTAGGGTTTTGTTTTTTTTTTTTTGGACAGTATAGTATATGGTTCTCATTATAATGAAACTCAAAAGGTTACAATGATGATTACATGAGAAATTAATGAAGCATTCTATCCCTGGCACTGAGTAAGCTCCTCAGGAACTGGGGGAGCTGCTGCTGCCACCTCCATAACACTGCCACCTCTGTTACTATTATTTATAACAGGCGTGTTGCCTTTGAGATCCAGTAATCAGTTCCAGATCTTTTTCTACACATTGTTTCTTGATTTTGATATTTTGTTTTGGAACTTATTTCTATGTTTATCCTGGGACTGTGTAGAGAAATGTTTTCTGTTCATCTCTTTTTCTCAAGCCATATATGTTCAATGACGCATGCATGTATGGAGCCTATAAAGGTGCTCTAGGAGATGAGTGAGTAAAAAATGGCTTGGCAGCTGTTGTCTCAGTAAGATAGTGCTTTCCCCCCAAGACAAATCAAGAAGACATAAACATAGAAATAAAATGAGTTAGCTCACAATGACAGTTGACTTGACCTTAATATCCGTTAATCAGCACCTTAGTTTTTATAATCTGTTTGTTATATTGCATTTCCTTTTGTCTATACTTATAGTAACAAGTAAATGGTTGGTATGATCGACCTTCTTTGCTACATTAAAGGGCAGCCTAATTCTGTTCATCTCTACCATCTGCCTGAAAGTATTTTTAGCCCTCTTGCCCATAATCAATAAGCTTATGCATTAACACTTAGCCAAAAAAAAGTTGCATGTGGTTATGGTTGTAGTTTTGTTTTGGAGAGAAGGGGGAAGATGGGAATGGCCTATACACTGGAAAGGATTAAAAAGGAGAGGACCAGGTCTGATTTAACATCTTTTAGCCTCTCCATCTAATTTCTTTCACTCAGCACATCAACATCTACAGAGCGTTTGTTTTTCTCACCCAAAAGAGCCAGTGTGTTTAAAAAGTATTTACCTCCTACTTTTTTTTGTTGCTGTTGTTTCTTTGTTTAGACCAATTCATTTTATGTCATATATTGAAGGGGACAATTTGGTACTTAATGACACCTCATTACAATGCTAAGCACAATGTCTTTTTTCCCCCCAGCTTTATTGAGATGTAATTGACACGTAACATTGTGTAAGGTTGAGGTGTACAGCGTGTTGATTTGATATCCTTATATATTGCAAAATAATTAGCACCATAACATTGGCTAAGCATAGTCTTACACATGACAGACTTAATAAATGTTTGAAAATTAGATGATTTCATTTTGGCTTACATTTATTAACTGAACACTTGCTATGTGTTAGGCACTAAGTTGAGTGCTAGGGCAACGAAGATGAATATAGTACAGTCTATGTTCTCCACGGCTCCCTAGGGAGTAAAACCGACTTGTAAGTAAATAAGTGCAATTGTTTTGGTGATTGTTGTGTTAGACATGAAAAAGGAGAGTTTGTCTGGAAAGATCAGGGAAGAAGGTTTTATTTTTGTTGTTGTTAGCATTAAAATTCTTAGTTCTTTAACCTGGTTTTCACTGTAAATAACAGTTATCTAGGTGAGCAGATATTTTCTGAACTAGCGCTGAGCAGCTTCATGCTAGGTGCTTGAAGGACTCGATTCCACAGTGCATACTCTGGAGGAACATAGAGTCTAAATGGAGGGACAAGACATAAATATTATGAAAAGTTAAATAACAATTCAAGACAAGAATAGAAGAGCTATCACAAGATAGTTTTTGAGTAGTCTCCCTGTGAATTAATTATTGAAATAGTAATTGCAGTAGAATTCAAAGGACAGACTCACTGTGGTCTAGCATGATGAAGGAACTCTTCCTCATTCATACTGTACCTATTCTCCATCCTCATCCAGGCCTCTGGCTCCCTGGGTATTCCTTTTTCTCCTCTATCCCTGTGTAGGTTTACTTCCTTTCCTCTGTTTTCTAAAGCATTGGTTCATCATTGCAACCTGCCAGCCTTCAAGCACCCAAGCGTAGGTCTGTCTGACTACCTTCTTTCTCTACTTCTAAACTCAGGCTGCTCAGTCCTGTGGAAAGTTTTACCTAACCTTTCAGCTTGGTTCATCCTCTGCACTGCATGCAGAGCTGTTTTTCAAAAAGCAAATCTCTGCTTAGAATCCTCTCATGGCTGCCCTCTGTCTTTACAATTAAGAGCAAATTTCTTTGATCACTGTACATTTACTAATGATCTGCAGTTTCATCTGGGAAATCTGTTCCCCTGGCTTTTGCATCTACTCCTTTGCCAGCGCAACTCTGGTGTAAGGTCGTCAGTAACCCATATAGTTTAACATATACCTCATCATGGTGGTCATTTATAATCTCCCCACCCCACTTCACACACACACACACCCCTTTCTGGTCTTGTTGTCTACCAAGGTCCCTCATTGAAGGCCTTGTTCTTTGCCTTACTTAGATGTATGGGCCTGTTTTCAGTTCCCCACAGATACCATATTCTCTCATTCTTCCAGATTTTGCACTTTCCCCCTGTAGTGCAATATGTCCACCAGTCAAAAGCTCCTTACTAGTTGCTATTTACTATGTATGTGCCAAGCAGAGTGCTTTACATGCTCCCCCCACCGCCCCCCCACTAAATCCTCACATTACCCTGGTGGTATAAACATTTCTTTTAACTTCAGAGATAAGGACACCAAGGCCTAGAAGAGGTCATGTAATTTGTGTAAGGCACACTTTTACTAAGAGGCAGCCTGGAATTCAGCCCATTTCTCTACAAATTATGCTTAAGAACATATACTCCTTAGGAAAAGGAGTATATTTTATTTATGTTTGTATATTTAGCACCTTACACAAGGCATAGTAAATACTAGTTGGGAGTGAAGTGAGTTTTGTGCTAGTCTTAAAGAATAAGAATGTTCTAGGCAAGAGAAATCATAGACAAATACAGGAGTAGAAAACAATGACCAGGTGACTATGGGTTTAAAAGGTTATGCTTTGCTGAGAGCAACATTCAGGAGTCTTTCTCGCCATAACTCGGATCCAGGTTTTCTTGACACTTCCCTGTCTGCTACCGCTCCAGTCTTCTCTTGCCCTTTGCAGAGAACTCCTCTAGGTGCTGGCTGTCTGATTCTTCTATTATCCCCTCGAATACAGTCTACTCAGGCTTTGGTCCCACTATTGCACCAGGATGGCTATTACTAAGGTCCCTAGTGACTTCTGTGTTGCTAAATCCAGTGGACATTCCTCAGTTGTCATCTTATTTAATCTGTCCACATTTGTCACGGGTGACTCTAGGCTTACTTATATACTTTTTTCCAGGATACCATACAATCTCGGTTTTCCTCCTACCTCACTAGTTGTAATTTCTTTCTCTAGTCCTCAGGTTCTGTATGATCTAGTGCCCCAGGTTCAGCCCTCATAGTTTTCCAGTCTGCACTCACTCCCTTACTGTTCTAATCCAGTCATCTATTTTTAAGTGCCATCTACATGCTAATGACTCCTCAGTTTATATCTCTAATCCAGATCTCTCCCTCTGAACTCTAGACTCTATAACTAACTTCCTACTAACACCTCCACTAGGAAGTCTAATAGACATCCCAAACTTAATATATTCAAAATTCAACTTAACCTTCCCCTAAAAAGCTGTTTCTCCTACAGTACTTCCCATTTTGGATTTTGATAACTCCAGCTTTCCACTTTCTAAAGCCAGAACCTTGGATTCTCACACTGTGTTAGCCTGTCAGGAAATCCTTCAGAATGTGTCTAAGTCTAACCACTTCTGTTATTCCTCTGTTCACTCACCTGCATTGCTAGAGAAACACCCTAACTGGTCTTCCTCAGCTTTGATATCCTACCACCTGTTCTCAAGGTCAGTGCTGATCCCTTCAGTGGCTCCCCATTTCACTCATGGTAGAAACTAAAGTTATAAAAGCCTGCAAGACCAATGTGACCCCCTGTTATCTATCTGATCTTCTGTCCACTTCTTCTCGTCTATGGTGGTTCAGCCATGCCAACCTCTTTGCACCTCAGACATGCCATTGCTCTAGCCCTGGGGCCTTTGCTTCTTGCTCTTCTTTCTGGAAAGCTCTTTCCCCAGGGAGCACATGGCTGACTCCCTAACTTCCTTTAAATCTTTGCTTAAATGGCAACATCTCAGTGAAGTCTGCCCGAACCACCTATTCAAAATTACAGCCCGTATGTCCTGGCTAGCTTACCCTCCTGGGTTTTGCTCCCAGACCACTTAATCATCTTCCATTCAGTATTCGTTTTATTTATTTCTCTATGGGCTGTTCTCTCCACACTGGAAAATAAGCTCTCTAAGGGCAGGGAGTCTCTGTTTTCTTCATAATACCTGCCTGAAGCAATACCTAGCACAAGTAATTAATAAATAATTACTGAATTGAGTGAGATTAAAATGAATTTAGGTATTTGCATCTGAAAATCTTGGGGAAATATTAAGGTTCATTTAAGTAGATTTTGCAGCCATAAAAAAAGATATGTGAGCCCCAAATGTAAAGAAGATACATTTGACAGGGAAGATTTGTTAACAGCTGTGGGTCTGCATGTACTGTTACCATGTTCCTTAATGTCATTTGGTATTAAATTATGTTTAGTCCAGCAATTGATACAGGACTGGATTTTAGATTGCTTTCCCTGTCCCACAGCAAGGCTTTAATCAGGGCATTAAGGAGCTCTAAATAGTCCTTGCTTTTAAATCTGCATATCAGGAGGGGGCTGGGAGTATGAGTGGGAGGATGTCATGTCCCAGTGATTAATGATCTCTAGGAAGCTGAAAAGGGGAGAGTAATATACACACTATTTCTACCCCCTGGAGTAGGAATGCAAACACCATTGTGTGGATCTGTGCATAGTCACTGACTTCCTGGTAGCTGGAGAATTTCATACACTCTTCTACCACAAATAAAACTGTCAGAGAAGTGACAGAGCTCAAAAAGCTGGCCTTTCTTGCTTTAGAAGAATAGCTCAAACACAGTGAGCCAGAAAATTAATTTTGTAGTTGTTTGGGAACCCAGTTGCTTAATAAGAAATGAGAAAATTGGAACTTTTCTTGAAAAGCCTAAAACCTCCAAATATTTGTTGAATCAAACTGTACATTTGATTTCTTAAATTTACTGAATTCCTGGATCCTGCCTATTTTAAATGAATTTAAATGGAAACATTCCTTTGTAATGAAATGCATCATCTTAAACTCTTGAGTGTGGTTTCTATGGTAGATGCAGAGAATTATACTATCGATGGACTTCAGAGCCTATCTCCCTATGTGTTAAAAAAAAAAATCCTAACATTTCAGAATGGCTTGCACGGTTTTAGAAAGTAATTCTAAAGTAGAGTTCTTTTGTTTCTTTTAACTGTATTGAATGTATGATATTTAATAACAGTTTCCAAATGTTTAAGTCAGAAGTGAAACATTTTTAACTGTAGATAAGGAACTACAGATGTTTGCAAAAAATTTTTAAAGATTTGTGGAGAAAGTATTTTATTTCAACCACTTGCGATTATTTACAAATAACTAAAATTAGGGACTTTGTTTACTGTAGTAGTAATAGCAGCAGCAGCAGCTGTGGTAGATTTTTAGTGGGGACAACCAGATAACTTTTTTTTTTTTACTAATAACCATTCATTCTTAGGACTTGTTAAACTGTTTTTGTTCTTGGTTCAGATTTCTTTGATACCCTTTACATTACCACTCATTGCTCTGCATTGTCTACTTTTAAAACTTTGATTTGTTATCAATTTTTCCCATGAGAATAAAGAAAAGAAATATTTGGGAGGAAATGGAGCCTACACTTCAGGGTAAAGGAGAGAAAAAAATTGTATTTTACTTCCATTTTGTTGTTCATTTTGTTGTATTTTTGAGCGTGTTACTGTAGTCTAAATTAAAAGGAACTACTGTGATCTAAATTAAGACAGCATCAGATAGATTAAGCCCTGAATTTGGTTTCCAAGTGGTTAGACTTTTAAATTGCATTTGCAAGAGTTTATTTTTAGTCAGGATGTAGTTATTTTTAGATGTGCTTCTCTGTCACTAGGAAATGTAATGCCTGTCTTTCCATTGTTGTTTATCAGGAAGTTCTGAGGCACAGGCTTACAAGATCCAGTGAGCACAGAAACCGACTCTCCTTTGAAAGAATATGAAATAGCGCGTGAAGGGAATATGTTAATTAAGAACATGTCTAATTTTTAAATTGTTGGTGTCATTTTAATCTTTTATACACTGAGCAAGAGTGCAAGATTTTTAGGGAATACTAAAAATACAAGGTTTGGGTTCCCCCTACTGGTGTGCATTCCAGGCTTGTGTATTCATTAACATACAGCAGAAAGGCCTTGGGGAGAGAGACTGAAAATAACTGTATTGGCCTCTTTTAAAGAGACCTGGTGATGAGAGAGCAAGAAAAAGCACCTTTACCTGTTTTCTACAAATGCCTTACAAAAAAATGAGGTGATCTAAAAATTGTATTTTCTACATCTAGAAAGAACAAAACTTAATCCTACAATATTTGGTTTTTAATGTTGCTGCCTGTGATAAGCTGCTTATATACAGAGCTTCTCAAATGCTTTATGTTGTAATCTAAGGAATAATAAAACACCAGTGGATCCACAAAAGGAATTAAAACCCCAAGGGAAAAAAGCAAAGCTAGCATTATGTCGTAATAAAATTAAAGAGCTGGCGTTAAAGCTCACTAATTCCTATTTTAGCATTTCAGAAAGTGGCATGACATCATGTGATTGTGTGTGTCCATTTAACGTCCGTTCTTTCTAATTTATCTTATGTGTATTTGAAATAGTTCTCTTTATTTTCTATCTCTTAGTCAGTAAATGCCAAGTAATATTAAAGGCTCATTTTGAAAAAGAAAAATTTTAATTGACTCCTAAAAGTCACTTCTGAACTACTTATTATGTTTGCATTTTAAAGGACTATTCAATCAAATTTAATATTGTATTTTTAAATTGCTTTTCAGCAATGCAGTCAACCTTTTAAGCAATGTTCCGGTCTCTTGTTTGGATGTTCTCATTTGTCCATTAACCCATGAAGAAACAGCCCAAGAAGCAACGACTCTAGATGAACTGCCCAGTGATAAAACATCTGAGAAAGAAACAGTTTTGAAAAACAATACGATGGTATACAATGGTATGAATATGGAGGCCATTCATGTTTTACTCAATTTTATGGAGAAGAGAATAGACAAGGTAAGTCTGATAAAATGGAGTCCTTGGGAAAATGCTTATAAAGAATGTAAATGGGCCATACGTGAAAACATCACAGGACATGATTTTTAAATCTAAGCTTTTTTAAATACCTGACATCTTGCATAATTATTTGTACTCTGGAAAGCACTTTATTATAATATGTGATAAACTGCTGAAACACAATTTTTGGCTTTATTTGTTTAAAGCCAAAAATTGTGTTGCTGCAATGCCAAAATTGTGACTAATGCCTGAAAACAAAGGAAAAATTACCTTTCCATGTAGGTATTTTGTAAATCCTAGAAGTAAAAGTTATCCTCTCCCCTCAAAAAACTTAATGATAAATGCTTTCCATAATATCTAAAAGATATCTTTAAAAGAAAAATCACCAACTTTCCATTTGTTGTGAGTTGCTCATATTCTCTTATCTGTCATTTGCTTTGTCAAGTAACTAGATTGAAAGGCAGCAAGGTAATTTGAGGGGGGAGGTCATCAAAACCTTTGCCCCATTTAAGCCCCTTGGTTAAGCCAGTGAGGACCCTACAAAAAATAGCAAAATTCAGGAAGGATAAAAGTAAGCCTTAGTAAACATGAAGGCAACTGATGAAATGGAAATATTGTTAGGAAAATAATTTTTAAAATAATTTTTAAAGCTTTGGTAACATAAAATGTCTCCCCCTCAAAAAGGTGCATTCTGTGCTGTTATATGGAGGAGAGTAATACTGTTAGAAACTAAACTAATGTAGCACGTGCCGTTTTCTTTTTAGGGAAGCAGCTATAGAGAGGGCTTAACTCCAGTCCTCAGCTTACTAACAGAATGTTCCCGAGCCCATCGAAACATCAGAAAATTTCTCAAAGATCAGGTAACTGCTCAATGCGCATTACATCAAAAAGTTAATCTTCTATGTGGGTTTTTTAAACATAGAATTAATTAATTGAGTGCTTTCATAATGTTTTTTTTCCAGAAAGTCAGAAACTCAGAAAAGTTTGTTTTAATTTTTGAAGTCTTCCTAATCCAGAAATAAGTGATCCTGTCTATTTTTTTAAGTCATTTCTTCTTTTAGTCAACAAATATTTATTGAAACCTACTGTATGCTATGCGCTAAGCATTGTTCTAAGCATTGAAATGCAGATGAAGTCTTTGCCTTGTGGCATTTACCTTATAGTGGGGGGACAAAAAGTAAACATAGATATATGGTACAATGGCAAGTAGTGATAAGTGTTCTGAAGATAGGTGCTGCAGGGGAAGGGGAGACTTAAGAATAAAGGAGGGCCTTTCTAAGGAAAGGACATTGAGCAGAAATTTGAATAAATAAGAAGAGGATTTCTGAGACTAATCTGGAAGACAAATGTACCAGAGAGAACAAGTTCAAAGTCCCTAAGAGGAGACGATGCTTTGGAATGCTTAAGGAAAAGCAAGAAGGCTAGATAACAGTGTGCAAGGGGAAGAGTGGTGAATGAAGTACAAGAGGTAAGCAAGAACTAAATAACTTAAGATTGTATAGGACTTGTGATTCTCATTAAGTGAAATGGGAAAGCATTGGACCATTCGGTGCAGGGAAGTGATGTGACCTCATTTAAAGATAACTCTGGCTACTGTATGTAGGATAGATTAGGAGTGTAAGTAGAAGTGAGGAGACCAGCCCAAAGAGAGCCAGTGATAAAGCTTTGAAGTAGGATGGTAGTAGTTAGAGATCATGGTAAGAAATCATCTTTCCACCACTGCATCTGTACCACCATGTCTTTTGTCTCCCCCTCCATCACAATAGATGAATTGTCCCTGCTTCCTTCTGCGGCCAGTGTCTGCACTTTTATCCTGGATTCCTTTCCCTCTCACCTTCTCAAGAGCTTGGTTCCTGCATTTATTCCCTCTCTTTCTTCTTACCTTAATACTTTTTAATGGATTGGTCATCTCTGTTTGCATCCAAACACATCTTCCATTACAAACAGAAAAAGCCTCCCTTACTACTACTTCTCAAGCTGCTTCCCCATTTCTCTGCCCTTCTTTAGCAGTGTTCCTCTTAATCTCATTCAGCAGTCCTGGTTTTGAAAATCATCTAAATACTGATGATTCCCAGATTTCTGTCTCCAGCTCTGACCTGTTCCCTAAGGTCCAGACTTACATAGCAAACTACCTACTCATCTCCCCCTGTTAGATGTGTAGTAAGTTATAAGTATCTTTTTTTTCCTTACCTAAGGACATGCTTATTGACTTTAGAGAGAGGAAAAGGGAGGGAGGAAGAGAGAGAGAGAATGAGGCAGAGAAACATTGTGAGAGAGAAACATCAGTCAGTTGTTTCTTTTATGGCCCCTGACTGGGGAACAAACCTGCAACCTAGGCATGTGCGCTGACCTGGAATCAAACCCACAACTTGTTGGTTTACTGGACAGTGCTCCAACCAGAGAGCCACACTGGCCAGGGCAGATGTGCAGTAAGTGTCCTTAAGTTTAACACATCCCAAACTAATCTCTTGATTTTCCATCCCCTCTACCCTGTTTCTTCTCTTCCTTTACACATTCCAGTACCACCATTCACCCCATTGTTCATTTATTGCCTTATAGAATTTCCCCTAATAAATGAACCAGGTTCATTTTCCCCCTTTATGTTTGTGGTTAAGATTTAATAAGCACTTCACTATGTGTAGAGCACATTAATAGATATTGCTGATGAGGAGAGATTAGAAAGTAGGGAGTCAGTCTTTGAGGAATTTACAGTCTGTTGGAGAAAGAGAGAGGTATTATGAAAGCGTGAGTAATCATTTAAACAAAATAAACTAGTTAATTAATGAATTAAGGTCATTTCCAAGTTTGACTATGTTAAGACATTCTACCGTGACCAGGAGGAAATAAATGAAAATACTCTTAAGTTTTATACATTTTGCTTCTTCACATAGGAGATCCAGATACAACTAAACTGTTCAGATTTTGCTATCTCTAATCAAGACAGCCAAAAAAAAACTTATTTGTTAAACAGCTTCTTTATATGAAGGCCTTGGGTCACCTATTATGTAGATACAAAAGGTTATGAGGGCCACTCCCTGTCCTCAAAGAAACACTACAGTATAGATATAAGTAGATGAAATTTGATAAGTAAAAGATAACTAAAGATACAAGGCACAATACATAAATCCACTTTTCTTCTGAGGACAATGCACTGTAGAGTGTGATAATCGGGAAAAGCAGAACTTAAAGCAACAGATGACTAGCTTTGATAATAGTGTAAATGGAACCATGGCTAACTAATTATTAAGCCCAATAGTTAATACCTGATTAAATCCTAGTCATGTATACCCAAACGAAATTGGTCTTGAGTATGCTGTATTTGGGCAGGTAGAAAGAGAACAGATGGTAGACGTGACTGATGCCTGGGTTAGTCTGGAAAAGCATATAGAAGAGATGCTGTGAATTTGAAAAGGAAGCTGGACGAGATTTGTCAAAGGAAAGAAAGATTGTTGGAGGGTAATATTTGGGAGGTAAAAGAAAGGGTCCATACCTATGTAGTTTGTCTGGGAGTGACATATAAAAATAAAAACATCAGAATTTCACTTAAAAAATGTGTTTTAAGGAGTCCAAAATATAGCTAACACAAT
The DNA here is from genome assembly GCA_004026765.1 of Micronycteris hirsuta. NCBI lineage: Eukaryota > Metazoa > Chordata > Mammalia > Chiroptera > Phyllostomidae > Micronycteris > Micronycteris hirsuta. The sequence goes on along the minus strand of PVJI01000813.1, from coordinate 192,977 downwards.
TTTTGTGTGATAACCTTTGTTAATAGATTCTGTACTCTGGAACTATGGGAACATGCCACATGAAATCATTTGTTACAGGTCTCATTCTCCTAGAATTAGAAGGTAGACTCAGTATGGTTGACTGAATCAAATAGGAAGACTTTCCTGTACAACTGTGTTGTGCCTACAGAGCACAGAGCATTGTGCTCTACCCTGCCCTTTCAGACACGTTAACATAGGGATTTTGTAAACCCTTTGGGTGGTTACTCAATGTTTTGAGACTTTGTTTCCAGTTTTTTTTTTTTTTTTTAAAGATTTATTTATTTATTTTTAGAGAGAGGGGAAGGGAGTGAGAAAGAGAGGGAGAGAAACAGCAATGTATGGTTGCCTCTCACGTGGCCCTCACTGGGGACCTGGCCTGCAACCCAGGCATGTGCCCTGACTGGGAATCTAACCGGGACCCTCTGGTTCCCAGCCCGCGCTCAATCCACTGAGCTACACCAGCCGGGGCCTGTTTCCAGTTTTATTCATAGTTATATCTCCATTGCTTTCAGTACCTCCTGATTCATGGTAGGCACTCAGTGTAGGCACTCAGAGTGAGGGAAGGAAGAAAATAAGTGGAATGGATTAAGTAAAATAATATACATATAAAAGGTCTGGCACAGTAAATTATTATTTGACTCTTTTTCCATGCTCATTTGTTAGCATAGTGCTTAGCTTATAGAAGTCACTTTTTAAAAGTGACTTGAATTAATTTATTCTTCCTTCAGACAGGAATTATTGCCTATAATATACCAGGCACTGAAAAGAGTAAACAAAACAGAAATTTCTGCTCCCATGCCACACTAACGCTTGTAGAAGAAGACAGGCAGTAAAGAAATAAATATATACTGTGTCTGGTGGTGGTGAGTGCTCTGAGGAAAATTGAAGTGGAAGGGCAGTAAAAAACGGAATGGTAAACTAAGTTATGTAGGTGGTCAAGGAATGTCTCCCTATAAGTGACATTTGAACAGAGACCTGAGGGAATAAGGAAATAAGCCCTGTAAGTTTCTAGAAAAGGATATTCTGGGCAGAGGCAGCAGCAAAGGCAAAGACCAAGAAGCAGGAAGTTCCGTGGAAGTTCGTGTGTCTGTACCAGTGTCACAAGTAGTAGAAAAGCAGTCAGAAAAGCTACAGGAAGCTGGAGTATGTAAACTCAAGACGGTTGTAAGGACCTCGTCTTTTACTATGAGTGGGATGAGAAGCCATTGGAACTGGAGGACATTGAGAAGAGAAGATGTGATCTGACTTTGAAAGGATCATCCTGGCTGGTATATAGAGAATAAATCATAGGAGGACCAGGATGGAAGCAGGGACCACTTAGGAGGCTGTGACAATAGTCCAGGTGAGAAGTATTGGTAGCTCAGATTTGGTAATACTAGAGGAGGTAGTGAGAAGTAGTTGGACTGTGCATATATTTGAAGGTGGAGCCAAAAGTAATTTGCCAGATAGATTGGATGTGGGTGTGAAAGAGAGGAGTCAAGGATATTTCCAAGGTTTTTGTACCAAACAGTTGGAAGAATGGACTTGCCATTTAATGAGATAGAAAACTACAGAAGGAACAACTTTGCTGGGAGCATCAAGAGTTCTGTTTAGAACATGCTACATCTGAGAGGCCTATGAAAGTCTGGAGGTCAGAGAAGAAATCAAGACAGAGATGGGACTTAGGAGCTATCAGTATATAGAGAGCATATAACGCCATAATACTGGATGAGATCACCCCCAAGAGTAAGTGAAAATGGTGAAGAAATATTGCTCAAGAACTCAACCTTTGAATATTCCAACACTTAGAAAATAAGAAAGAAGCAAATCAGTAGAAGAAACTGAGAAAAAACAACCAGTGGTATGAGAGGAGACCCTGGATGGATGGATGGGTGACTGAGTGAGCAAATGAAACCAAGCAAATTATATAAGCCTTCTGAGGCTCAGTCTGTACAATTGGGATGATGGTGATGTCACTACCTCCCATGCAAGGTTCCTGTGAGATTTGAATATGGGGAATAATATATATCCCCTATTACAGCAATTAGCACATAGAAAGTAATAATAGCCATTTTTATTATAAAATATAAGTACAGATTTTTTTCTAGTAAATAGAAAATGTTGCAGGAATTAAAAGAAGGGAAAAATCCATGTGAGTCAGTGTATTAAGGAAGCCTCCACAGAATAAAGAAAAACTTGGCCGAGACTTTAAAATGGATTTTGATAGAGGCAAGCAGAGGCATTACAGGTGCTGTGATGAGTAGAAGCTCTGAAATGGATTTGAGTATATCTTGCAGGTACAGTGAAGAGATGTTTCTCTTCAAACAAAATTTCATTACAGGCATGAACTTATTTGAGGTTTGCTTTTGTTGTTGTTACTTACTTTTATTTTATTTAGAAGCAAACCTATTTTTTAAATGGTTTTTTCTACTCTTACAAACCTGAGCTCAGTAGACATTACAAGACAAACCAGTTTCATGATGTCATCCTTGCTTGCTCAAGCACCCATGATTGATGACGGTTTTTGCATTTCTACCATTAGGTTTTACCACCACTGAGGGATGTGACAAATCGACCTGAAGTCGGCTCAACTGTGAGAAATAAGCTGGTGCGCCTCATGACACATGTTGACCTTGGAGTCAAACAAATTGCTGCTGAATTCCTTTTTGTCCTTTGCAAGGAGAGAGGTAGGTTAAACTCTCCTTGCCCTCTACTTTTATTTTTATCTGAGGGAGTCTGAAAAATCTTTCTGATGGTAGTAGCCATACTCTCTGTCTGTTCTATTAGAGGCCTGAGGAGATACTAAACGTAATGATTTAAAGACATTGTCTATATGCTTCTCAGTTCATTGAGACAGGCAGATATACTACCAAACACACTCATAGTTAAACTCTGTCTTCTATATCCTTAACCCAGACTTCTTAAAGCTTGATGAATCAGGACCTGGATCCATTATAAAAAATCTGCATAATTAATTCAGGTGCTGTAGTTTCGATAACCAGAAAAAGGCCTGAGTTAGTTTCCCTTTTAATTCCTCTTGCAATTAAAGCTATAGGAGCTTGGTTTCTTCACTAAGTTCTTTTTTTTTTCCCCCTAAGATTTTATTTATTTATTTATTTATTTATTTATTTATTTCTTTATAGAGGAGAAGGAGGGAGAAAGAGAGGGGAGAGAAACCTCTCCCCTCTCTTGATCGGTTGCCTCTTGTTCGTGCCTCAACTAAGGACTGAACAAGTGACCTTTCACTTTGCGGGACAACGCCTAACCAACTGAGCCACACTGGTCAGGGCTCTTGACTAAGTTCGGTAGTCAATAAATCGTTAGAGTGCAAGCTATATAATATACTAGATAGAAGTACAAAAATGTGTAAGAGACAGCCTTTACCCTTGAGATAGGGTAAGATAGAAGATATTTAAAAATAATTATACAATATAACTGCATTATAATGTAATAAATACTGTTTTATAAGTATAAAAAATTGATTGTCTTCTGAGATACATCCAACAATTTAATATGTTTCCTAAAATTGTGTGGGTTATTTGCTCTGCAGAAGGCAAGTTCTCCAAACAAGGCACTTTGACTGTTATTCTGATATTCTTACCTATTTCTTCATCTCCTGGTTTATGAACATACTGGTATAAAAGTCCCATCTAAGCAGATTTTATATTCCACTCTTTTATAGTATCCAAGTTTTGTGAGATAGATCATTTGGAAATAGAAAACTTTACTCATGTTTCTCAAAATCTTAAGTCAGTTGAATTCTTTTTTTTTACCCAGCTTTACCAAGGTATACTTAACAAACGAAACTATACATTTAAAGTACATAACGTGATGATTTGATATAAATACATATTATGAAAATATTATCATGTATAATAGATATATATTACACATGATATATCAGGTTAATACATCCACTATCTCATATAGTTACTGTGTGTGGTGAGAACACGTAAGAGTTATTCTCTTAGCACGTGTCAAGTGCACCATACATTATTATAGTCACCATGCTGCACGTTAGATCCCCAGAACTTACTCGTGTTGTAAATGAAGGCTTGTGCTCTTTGACCAGCCTCTCCCCACTTTCCATACCCCCTCACCTACCCCCTGGCAAACACCATTGTACTCTGATCCTATGAGTTGTCTTTTTCTTTCTTTCTTTTTTTAAGATTCCACGTAGAAGTGAGATTATACAGTATCAGGCTTGTTTACTTTGTATAATGTTCTCTAGGTTTATCCATATTGTCACAAATAACAAGATTTCCTTCTTTGTCAAGGCTGAATGATGTGTGTGTGTGTGTGTGTGTGTGTATTTATTTATTTACCATATTTCCTTTATCCATTCATCTGTTGTGGACACTTAGCTTATTTCCGTATCTTGGCAGTTGTAGATAATGCTGCAGTGAATATGGGAATGCAGATATCTCTTGGGGATACTGATTTCATTTCCTTTGGAAATATACCCAGTAGTTGGATTGCTAGATCATATGGTAATTCTGTCTTTAATTTTTTGAGGAACTTCCATAATAGCTGCACCAATTTATATTCCCACCAACAGGATACAAGGAATCCCTTTTTGCCACATCATTGCCAACACTTACTATCTCTTGTCTTTGATAAAAGCCATCCTAACAGGTGTAAGGTTATCTCTTACTGTGGTTTTGGTATGCATTTCCCTGGTGATTAGTGATGCTGAGCACCCTTTCATATGCTGTTGGCCATTTCCATGTCTTCCTTGGAAAAAGGCCTATTCAGGTCCTTTGCCCACTTATAATCAACTTGCAGTTAACCCTTGAACAACATAGGGGTTTAGGGGTGCTGACCTCCCATACCATTGAAAACCCACATATAACTTTGGCTCACCAAAAACTTAACTACTAATAGTTTACTGTTGATGGGAATATAAACAGTCAATTAACACATATTTTGTTTATGTATTGTATACTACATTCTTAAAATAAAGTAAGCATAAAAAAAGAAAATGTTAAGAAATTCATAAGGAAGAAAAAATATATTTATCGTACTATACATATTCATTGAAAAATATGCATGTAAGTGGACCCATGTGCACAGCTCAAACCTGTGTTATTCAGGGGTCAGCTGTGTTCATGTTTTTGCTGTTGACTTGTATCCATTGAATTCTCAAACTTCATTTTTGACTGATTGATCCAACCACTTCAGTTCCTGCTATGATGGTATATTAGCAACATAATTTGACCAATGTCATAGCAATAATAGCAGCTATTACGTGTTGAGGTACCGTGTCCTATTCCATAATCCCATTTAATTCTCATAAGGACCCTCTAAGATAAATAGTATTCTAGTGTCATAAAGGAGGCAATCTGGCATTTGAGAGTCTTTCAGTAACTTCTCCAAGGTTACATAGTTGCTTAGGGCGGAAGCCCAAATTTGAGTCTTATCATTCAATTCTGCCATATTTCCTCTCATAATAATTACCTTCAGCTATTATCATAGACTAGGTACTTAACATCTGCTCTTATAAACAACTCAGTTCTTTCATGAATTTGAAAAAAGACCTGACTGATATAGTACCTAGCATATAACCTGCGAATACTGGCTGAATTGGGTCGATTTTTCTGAGATCAGAAATTAGCTGTTTTTTAAAGTATAGTTATATATGTGTGTGTGTATACACACAGATCTAAACCACCCACCTATGTATCTATTCATTAAAAAAGGTTTATCAATATAGTATCCATTGTTTCCTCAGTAGTAGGAGGACTATAAATGTTTTTTTAGTTCTCTGTATTTTGTAATTTTTTTCTACAATGAGCATACATTTCTTGTGTTACTTCTAAAAAAGTTATTAAGTGAGGAAAAATAAAGTTTATTTCCTCTGTAATTACATATCTAAATAACAAATTACATATCTAAATATAGTCAAGTTACCAATGATTTAGTGAATGTCAGCAAATACAGTATATGTATTTTTGTCTAAATATAATAACCTTTCTAATGATTTAGTAAGTGTCATAGCAAATACAGTGAATGCATTTATAAAGGAGTTTGTTCATTGTTTTTCGATTGAAGTGGTTAGCTTCGTTCCCTCTTGGACCCAGTATTTGTGTTTCATAGTCCTGACTTTCAGCCCAAAGCCAACCCGTATCAGCAAAATTGTGTCTTTTTCATTTGATTCATTTGACCTTTAACAATTTGTATGTACAATTGAGTATGTACAGTTCATCTGCTTTTCCTTCCAATTTGATTTTAAGTTTAGTAGATTTAATCTTCTGGAATAAAAATTCACTAATTTAACAAATACTTTTTGAGCTAGAACCTGGGAATACAGAGGTGTCTATACAAGATAAAAAGTCTTCTGCCTTCATATTATTTACTTTCTTATCAGGGGTTATAACTCAAATGCCTGTAAGTGCCAGCCTGGTAACAAAAGTAAGTCAAATGGACTGGACATAAGGTGATAAATGAAAACTGACACTGAGCTCATTGTGGGGGAGGTAGTGGGTTGGGACTGGGGAACAGCTGGTTATTAACATGTAGCCATTGGTACCAAATTGTACATTATTTTCCAAGAGAAGCCAGGACTCTGCATTTTTACATAAAGACTCTCAGTTTTTAAATGCTGTCAACTAATTCTAATTTAAAAACCTTCTGGCAAAAAGGAAGTTTATAGTCTTCATTGAATTTATAAAAGTTATCAAAATTTGGAATTTGGGTTGGGTTTGGAGGCAGACTATATCAAAATGAAATAAATTTCTAGTGGCTGAAATTCCCTTTTAAGGATATTCAGAGCTGTTTGAAAATGAAGGTACCGTTTATTTTGTTGATGGTTTTCCTTTACTGTACAAAAACTTTATAGTTTGATGTAGTCCCTTTGATTATTTTTTCTTTTGTTTCCCTTGCGTAAGGAAATATAACAGATAAAATACTGCTATAAGCAATGTCCAGAATTGTACTGCCTGTGTTTTCTCCTAGGGTTTTTATGGTTTTAGGTCTAACATTTAAGTCTTTAATCCATTTTGAATTTATTCTTATGTGTGGTATAATAAGGTAGTCTAGGTTCATTTTTCTGCACATATCTGTCCAATTTTCCCAACACCATTTATTGAATAAACTTATCTTTGGTCCATTGTATGTGCTTGCTTCCTCCGTCAAATATTAATTGACTATAGAGGTGTGAGTTTATTTTGAGGCTCTCTATTCTATTCTGTTAATCTCTGTGTGTCTTTTTATGCCAGTACCATGCTGTTTTGAGTAGTACAGCCTTGTAGTATAGTTTGATATTAGGTAGCATGATTCTTCCAACTTTGTTCTTCTTTCTCAAGATTGCTGTTGCTATTCAGGGCCTTTTGTGGTTTCATATGAATTTTTTAAATATTTGTTCTAGTTCTGTGAAATACGTTACTGGTATCTTGATAGGAATTGTGTTGCATCTATAGATTGCTTTGGGTAGTATGGACGAATGGGAGAAGATATTTGCCAGTAGACCTCATAAGGAGTTAATATCCAATATTTATGAAGAACTTATAAAACTCAATACCAAATAAAACAAACAATACAATTTAAAAATGGGCAAAGGACCTGAACAGACACTTCTCTAAAGAGGCCATACAGATGGCCAATAGGCATATGAAGTGATGTTCAATGTCACTAATCATCAGAGAAAATGCAAATTAATTTATTTTTATTGTATTTTTCCCATTACCATTTATCCCCCTTATACCCCCCCCACCACTGCAATCGTCATACTGTTGTCCATGTCCATGAGTCCTTTTTGCTCAATCCCTCCGCCCTCCAACCACCCTGGCCCCAGAGCTGTCAGCCTGCTCTCTATCTATGAGTCTGTCTCTATTTTGCTTGTTAGTTCAGTTTGTTCATTAGATTCCACATAGAGTAAAATCATGTGGTATTTGTCTTTCTCTGACTGGCTTATTCCACTTAGCGTAATGTTCTCCAGGTCCATCCATGCTGTCACAAAGGGTAAAATTTTCTTCCTTTTTACAACCAAATAGTATTCCATTGTGTAAATGTCCCATAGTTGTTTTATCTGTTCATTTACTGATGGACACTTGGGCTTCCAAATCTCGGCGATTGTAAATAATGCTATAATGAACATAGGGGTGCTTATATTCTTTTGAATTTGTGTTTCAGGTTTCTTCGGATAAATTCCCAGAAGTGGGAATTTAGGGAGAGAACAGGCTGACCTCGCTGGAGATTGGGGGAGGGTTAGAGGGTGGAGGGATGGAGTAAAAGGGAAAAAGGACTCATGGACATGGACAGGAACAATAGTGTGGTGATTGTGGGTGGAAGAGGATATTAGGGGGATGAATGGTAATAGAAAAAAAGCAATTTTTTTAAAAAGAAAGAAAGTGAAGATACCATGATCCAGGTTCAAAAGTCAGACCACTGAGGAGAGAGACAACAAGCAGCCATCAAACTGGGTTCAGAACACAGAGACTGGATTAAGAAGGAAACTTGGAGTGGGGTGAGATACAGAGGCAAAAGTTTGTGGCAGACTTGGCACAGGAAGAACTATCCACGTATATTCCATACCCATCTGTGCCAGGCTAAACTATCTCTAACTGATAGTGGTCTACGAGTTAACTTGTGTTCCTGCTACTAACTTGTTTTGTGGAGCCTTGACAAAACTAAACTTTAATTACCTGCTTTAATTATGTACTTTCCAAAGTGGGCCTAAAGTTAGGCCTTACACAGTTGAATATAAATAATGTGTAAAACTCCCTGCCTTTGTGGGGTTCCCCCTCCCCTTTTAACACATTCATTACTTCCCAGGATGTGCTGGGCATTGTGGTGGGGGCTGAGTTGCAGAGATAAGTAAGGCTGGACATCCCTCAGCCCATACCCCACACCTTTACAAACTTTCCTTGTCTCCTTTCTCTCTCAGAGGAGTGTCTCTTCAGCTCAGAGCTGTCCTGTTGATCCCTTCTCTTCCTGTCTTCTCAGGAGGCTTGTTCCACCAGGTGTTACCCTCTATTCTCTTGTTTTCTACCTCTCCCCAATGTTTTCTTCAGCATATATGCATCTTCATGTCACTGTCCTGCACATTTTAGCATCTTGAGAGATTGACCTGCTTTTCTTCTTGGTTGAGGCCCACTCAGGCTTCAGTGGCTGTCAGTCAGGCCTCCACTGCCGTTCCCTCCCTCCAGAGGCCAATGAAAATGCTCTCAGGTCACCAGGTAACTAACACGTTACACAGTAGGTGTTTTTTAGTCTTTCTCACTAAATCTCTCCTAGCAGTGGACACTTTGGACCAGTCCGTTTCCATGCTACCACACACTCCTGTATTTTCTTTGACCAGCCTCCCTGTCTTTTCTTTGTAGTCTTTTTTGCTAATGCCTAACTTTGTCCACATTTAATTGCCACACCGTCTATAGATTTCTTTTCTGGCCCCTGTTCTTACTTCACATTGCTCCCTGGTAGAGCTTATTCTCTCCTTTAACTTTTGTTTTAGCCTTTTTTCTGGGGATTCCCAAATGTAAATATCACTTAATAAACTAGTAAAGTATCATCTCTCTTTCTGGTGAAGTTTCCTTCAGTTTGTCTTTTACATGACTAACAGAGGGATTATTCTAAAAATACAAGTATAATCTTATCATCCCCCTGTAAAACTTTTCATAATTCCTTGTCACATGCATGGTAAAATCCACAATTTCCCTCCATGCCTGTCTCCATAGCGTATTCTTAATCATACTAAGATCTCCATTCTTGCCTGATCATACGGCACCACTTCTCGGCATATCCTCATGACTTAGCAGATGCTGTTCTTTCCCCGTGGAGTACCTTTCCCCGTCTTTGTTAGCGTGGTGAACTTTATTTATCCTTGAAGATCAGGTTCGGCATCATCCCTCTGAAGACATCTTTGATCATCCAACAGAGTTCATTATTCTCTTTGTATCATTTTTATGTATCTGTTTGTAGTACTTTCTGCATTTGCTGTGTCGTAACTCTTCTTTATCTGTCGAACTTTCATTCTGCACATTAGTTTTTTTAGGTTAGAGATCATGTCTTCTTCATCTTTGGATCCATAGTATTTAACAAAGTAACTGACAGATAGTGGGTGCCCCATAAGTGTTTAACAAAAGAGCAAAGATTTGTGCTCTCTATGAATTCACTGTGGTGAATACAAGGTGGGCAAAAGTAGGTTTACAACTGTATGTGAAACAGAGTTTATTCTTCTATTATTATTTATTAACTATTGTATTTTTTCATACAAACAAATTAAATCTACTTTTGCCCACCCTGTACATTGTCTTGTGTATTTCTCCATATAATGGAATAATTTCAATGTACTATGGTCAGCACTCTGAGAGGAGTGTGCCAGGTACTGTGGCAGCCTGGAAGAGGGAATGATTGGGTAGTGGAACAGGTCAAAAGTCTTCACAGAAATGAGAAACAGCCTTTGCATGCACAGAAAGAAGCTAGTTCAAGGTGTGGGGAATTCACAATGTGTAGGAGCAATTAGGGGATGAGTTTGGAAAATAAGCAGAGGTCAGAAAATGAAGAACCCCTTAGGCTCTGTTTTAGAACTTGAGCTTTAGCCTTTAGGGGAGAAATTAGAAGTTTTATCCGGGAAGGTGGTAATGGCCATATTTTTGTTTTATAAAGAGATCAGGCATTTGTGTGGAGGGACGTGATACTGGAAATAGGGAGAGTAGATAGAGAAGCTGGTGTAGGATTTCTAAAAGTTTCAGTATTTGGAAGGAAAGGATTATAAATCCTTTTCTGTGTAGCAGAGAAGGGAGAATGGTCTTTGGTAGAATATGGCTCTGCCATTTTTCCTTGGTTAAAGAGAAAACCTCTTTTTCATTTTCATGGTAGAGGGTGATAAAACCCACATTTGTAGAAGCAGCAGTGCCATGACTGTCCGTGCAGTTCTGGCTTTGCAGCGTGCTGCCGTTTGCTTTCCTCTCTTCGTGGTGCCCTCTAGCATCTTGATAAAATAACGGTGAGATGTTTCTTGCAACTTTCTGACCAAATGCTATTTGTTTCATTTTTGCAGTAGTTTCACCTAACTGAATGGATGGGTACTATGACAAAGAATACATATATTTGTGTGTCTCTGTTTCTTTTAAGGACCACCTGAATACCTTTTCTTTGCCTTAGCAGCCCACCTTATCCAAGTTCAGTCCATTTTCCTTTTTACTATTTTTCCCAATATCAAATAGGATGTTATATGATATATTTGACAATAAACTAAAAAGTAGCTAGAAACACTCCACCAAATACAGTTGACCCTTCCGCGGCATAGGGGTGAGGGGTGCCAACCACTAGAACTTAAGTGCCCTTTGCGTATGCAGATTCCCAACCGAGGATTGAAAATACATAATGTCAGTCAGAGCTTCACAAGGAAAATGCTTCCCACTTTGAGGATTTACAGTCCATTTGTCTTCCCACCCCAACCCCCATTTTAAGGATTTCATGCTGTAGCCTCATCTGCTTTGAAGGCAGGGTGTCTTAAATTGTCTTTGTAACTGAAGCTGTCGGAGATCTGGCACACAGTGTTTGTTCCACTGAATGAGCAGTCAGCATTATTTTCATAGAGGTGCTAGGGATTTTTTCTATTAACTAGCTTCCAGGAGGATAGTCTGCTTAAGATAGCAGGTTATTCAGTGTTCTGTTTGCTTCTTTTTAACCTGTTTTGGACTTTGATAAACTCTGAATTCTTAAACTTTTCATCTTTAGCCATTGCAGGTGGTTATTTACATTTTGTGTCTTTTTTATAGTTATTTTGTTTTTAGGTACATTCAATTAAACCATTTATTTATATCATCTCAATTTAGACTTTCACAATCTCAGTGAGTACTTCTTTTTGGACCACTAAACACCCTTATTTGTTAAAAAATAAGCCCTATCAAAAATGCTTAACAGTGAGATATGGGTTCAGATCTATGATCCTCTGGCCTCAGTGACTTCATGTCATTAAGGTCATGTCTGACTCTGTGAATATTAAGAATACCTGTATACACTGGATATTCACTTTCCCTAATAACCCACTAAGAACTCATTAATTTAACCAAACCTCATTTTGCAGAGGTGTTACCGGAAAGAGGACTGGGCCTGGAGTGGGTTGGCTTAGGGCCAGCTGGTAGTGTGTGGGTTCTTGACTTCATGCAGGAAAGATTTCACAGCACAAGTCCAGGTGATTCTGAGAGTACATTCATTAAAGCTGGGGGCAGTGACACAAGAAAGGGCCTGTGATAGAAGAAGCAACAGGTGAAAGACTAGGGGGGGCTGCTTTAGCTCTCTAGAAATGTTATAGGAAAGAAATTGGCCAAGGAATTTTCCTAGCTTCTTACTGTCCTGCATCAGAGGTACTGAATGAAAGAAAGCATCTCGGATTTATCCAGCGGGCTTTCAAATTACAACACCGTGATCTCTTTTTAAATTCTAATATGATTTTATTGAGTACCCACTGAGAATTATCACCAAAGAAACTACAGTTACCAATAGGTTTTAAGGTAACAGATGATAGAAACTTATAGTGTAAACTTAATCTAATTATTTATATTATTAATCCATGGTTCCTTTTGCACTAGCTTGCTATATTCTTTGAAAGCAGGACTTCCTTTTATTTTCAGTGTCAAGGGAGGTACCCTGTAGCTCAAGCATTTGAAAACTTAATGAATGACTCGTTATCCTCTCCACACCCTTCATGATTTCGCGTTCTTACCACATGTGTCCCCTTTCTTCACCCGCCTATTGCCCTGTCCGTTGCCCCTTTCTAGTTCCCAAAGTCAGTTCAGTTGCCCTCTGAATCTTCTCCAGCTTTATTTTGTCAGTTTTTAGGTAAGTGATTTGAATTACAATAGTATTTCCGATGTAGATTTTACTGAGGCTTTACACATGGATGCATAGTGTTATGTTCTGTTTCCTACTGTTGTCTTTAGGTTGCTGTTTTATCAAAAGCCTTAAGTAAATTTTGCCAATTTTTATCTTTTGATTATTTTAATGTGCACTTTGAAATTGTTCCTAAAGAAAGTGCTCCTAAATAAAGCTGCTACTGATTGCTCAGTGTCTTCCTTAAAGGTACTTAGAAACCACACACACAAAGAAAAATGCCTATAGTTCAAGGTTTCCCTGCAAAAGTTTTGTGTCTGCTTCCCTTAGAAATAGTCACCTTACATTGATGACAAAGGAAGGCCATACGTACGTTCATACAGACGTACATACGTGCAGAGGACCTGCACAAATGCCTCAGCGGGGCATGTGTGTTTGTTTGTTGTTTGTTTGTGTTTGTTTGTGTTGACTAAGATAAGTCAAAAATGATCAAAGATCATTTTACCTAATATTACCAGGGAAAAACTTGGTGCCAGACACTTTTTTAAGCGATTTGCATGTATTGACCTGTGAGGTAGATATTATTCCAATTCTCCAGATTAGAAAATTGAGGTACAGAGCTGCAAAATAACGTACGCAAGGTCAACCAGCTAGTATGTGGTTCATTATTGAAATTCAGCCAGTCTACCTCCTAGACCTACCTTCTCAGTGGATTCCATGTGCTTTCATATATATTGTTGCTGACTTTTTTAAAAAAGCAGTAACTTGGCCTATCCTATTTGCTAATATCCTTAAGTTTGCTTATTCGTTTTCCCTCCAGTCCCTATAAAGGGTTTAAGAAAAATTTTATCTGACAGGCTATATTGGTGGAATCACAGTCTGACCCTCATTAACTCCAGTTTCTGATCAATATTTCTCTAAAACTGGGTCAAGAAATAAGATTTGCGAAAAAAAACTTAAAACACCACCCCTACCAATGGCCTGGTGGTCACAGAGGCCCCACTCCTGCCACAAAGTATATTCAAATCAGCTCCATTTGAATTTCAGAAACCTGAAAAAAGACTTTTGGTCCTCACAGCACACAGGAGGATTTGCAGGTAGTTCAGAATAACCACTACTACACTAGGAAATATTTCAATTTTAAGATTTACTGCTGTGGCTTGCATCTCCAGCCTCCCTGTGTTGGTGAGTGGTCAGTGATGATAGTACACACCCAAGGATTCCTGTCTAAACACCTGTTCTGTTTTTGCAGTGGATAGCCTGCTGAAATACACTGGCTATGGGAATGCTGCAGGACTGTTGGCGGCCAGGGGCCTCTTGGCTGGAGGAAGAGGAGATAATTGGTACTCAGAGGACGAGGACACAGACACTGAAGAATACAAAAATGCAAAACCAAAGTATAGTATCAAGTTTCTTTTCACCTAACTCTGTCTGTGCCTTTCAGTTGGTGATTTGCCTTTCATTTCCTTTGTCTCTCGTTTTCCAAGTGTTTCTTTTCTTTTGTGCATTTGGAAGCTTTCTGTTTAGTAGTGGTTTTAGAGGCAGCTTCGTAGGTCATGCCTTAGGGTAGTGACTTCAAGTGACCAAGGAAGGGTAATAGCTGCAAGAAATGTTCTGCTGTGTGACAGATTTCAACGTGCTCATTATCCGGGCCCAAGTGTTAGGAGAGAGGGTGCTTTTACATATCTGTCATCATAAACTTAAAAAGTTTTGTTGCTTCCTTTTTGCTTGCATTTCCACAGGCTGAGATTTTAGAAGGTATAACCAAGACCAAGTATTTAAGTTGGTTATTTAATACTTCAGTCTTTCTCAGAAAGCTAAATGTAGGTTCCATACATTTTGATTTTCCCTCTTGCATAAAAGCCTTTATGAGTCAGTAAAGCAACAAAGCACATTACTAGCAAAAGGAAAGAACTTTGGCTTTATAGCAAATTTTACTCAGACACCGAGGAAATCCCCTTTGAACAGATGCTGTAGTGCACTTAATAGGCAAACCAGAGACTCTTGTCAAGTCTTCCCTGAGTCAGTGCTTACAAATCAAAGACACTGATTCTTCTCTGTTACAAAATAAACCACCTCTGCTTTCTTCTGTGCCCTCCCCATCCTTTTCATCTCCCTCTCAACACCCATCCCAGGTAAATTTCTCAGTTTCCGCTTAGAAGTAGTTTGAACTGTTTTCTGGTTTCCATTACTGAATGTTAAAAGGGTAACTGCCTTTTGGCCTCAATGATGTTGCCATGCCATGTCTACTAACAGTCTTCTAGAGTGTGGTGTGGGTTGTATAGTAGTTGGTCGAGGATAGAAAATCATTATCTGAAAAATTAGCCCCCCATCTTTCTTTTAGTGTAGATTATACCCTGTTGACATGAAAGTAAAGGGTGGTCAGAAGGTGAAAGATCATTCCCTAATTAGACAGGAATTATTTTGCCTGTATTCTTGGCAAATCAGGTCTGAGTAGGTAGCATTACCTTTAGCATCCTCAGTGCTATCAGCCTTAGCGGGATCTTCTAGAATATATCATAGGGGAGAAAAGGTTTTGGGGTAAGGGGAAATGCTAGCAGTGACTCAGAGTAGTAAGTTCTTAAGACTGCCACCATTTAGATGTTATAAAGTGGGCATCTCTATCAAGTATTTGAAGCCAATACAGAGGACTCATACTTTAATCTCTCCCTAAATATATATAATTTAGTTAGAAGTAGTCTTGCTCGCTCTTATTTTTTCCATTCCATAAACTGTATTTCCATATCAGTTTAATATTTTATGTCTCTTCATTTGAGACATTAAAATATACCACATGAGAAATCTCATATTAAACAAAGATAGAAATTACATTAGACATTCTTTGTGCCCCAGCAGTGTGGGCCGTCAGCTTAGCCATCTCTTTTAAGTACGTGTGGATGGTCGATATTGTTGCAACTTAATGTGCACTATTGTTTGTGTTTAGTAGATGACTTCTGTAATGATACCTAGCAAGCACCAGAATGCTGCTCTAACAAGAGCGAGCAGAGGAAATACAAGCGTACAGGTTCTTTCCCAATGGTATGGGAAATAGAAATGCTAGATTGCAGGAAAGCACCATTTGTTTAAAAAATCTAGGACCATGATATTTGATACTGTTATTGTCTGGGAAGATTCTGTACTTGGGTCTTACACCCTAATCTTCTTTAGCCTTTGGACCTGGCCTGCACTGTTCATAGTAGTGATGTGTCAGTCTGGGCGGAACAGTCACCGTCGTGAATCCTGTGTTTCTTAACATTGCTCATTACAAGTATACAGACGTATTTCCCATCCGCCTTTTTTCCCTTACATCTTCCTTACTTTCAGGTGAAACAGGATAGTGGGATGTTCAATTTGTTAATTTAAAATACTCATTTAGATGGTCCTTGTGGAGGTAGTGGTGAATAAAGCACTCTGCAAACAAGAGCTCAAAGAAGTTTTCCCCTAAAATTGTTACAAAAAACGTTTTACGAATTTAATGAAGCTTATAAAATCAGTGTCTGAAAGGATCACTTACTCCCCTCCCTATCCTTCACCAGTCAGTGTTCCTAGGATCAGGGTCTGCATTTCTTATGATGCATTTAGTCACAAGAGTTGTTAGTATT
Organism: Micronycteris hirsuta; assembly: GCA_004026765.1. Classification (NCBI taxonomy): domain Eukaryota; kingdom Metazoa; phylum Chordata; class Mammalia; order Chiroptera; family Phyllostomidae; genus Micronycteris; species Micronycteris hirsuta. Next base: position 176,598 of record PVJI01000813.1, on the reverse strand, counting down.
GGCAAAAGCAGAGAAGTTACTCTTTATCCAGTTGGCCCTAGTCCCATTGTAGAAAGTGTAAGTGGATTCTGATTAATGCACCAAGGTAACCTGTAATCCTTTAGTGGAATCTGAAACCAAGAATTGTATGGAGCTTACATTCAGGCTATGGGAGACAGTTAATATCACAACAGTCCTTTTTGTGTCAAAATAAATGTATTTAATGGACTGGAAGTGGCTTTCTATAATTAGCACACTTAGACAGAATATACTCATAGAATCAAGTTACATGCCACACAGTTTTTTGGTGTATGTCTAGCCATGTTTGTTATGAGTTTTTAGATAAACTTTGTTATTGTACCAAAGAGAAACCAAATTTTTAAATTCTGATTTTTGTATCTGCTGCTTTTATGCCCCTGAAGCATGGGAATCCCTGAACTGTTTATGTGGTATAACAGGCTGATACGGTTTCTACATCGTTCCAGCTGTCAGTTGAAAGATGTGTATCTAATGACATTTGGCTCATTTTAGACCAGTTGCTTTCAGACTAGATATCTAGGAACCTAGGGGTCCAAAGAGGTGTCTTTAAAGAACTGCTATACAGAGGGGCAGAAGGAGAGGACAGCCGAAGTGGGCTGAACTTGGAGAGACCTCCTTTTACCCTTAATTCCCCATAGTAGTTCATGATTATGCTCAGAAGCTTAAAACCACCATGCTAAGCAACTTGGGTATGACCTTCTTGACTGTATTTTCTCTCAGCAGTAGCTAGGGCAGCAGCTGTATTGATAGTTTCTTTTCTTTTTTTTTTTTTTATTTACTGGTTTCAGAGAGAGAAACATCAATTGTTGTTACCTTTATTTATACACTCATTGGTTGCTTCTTCTTGTATGTGCCCCGACAGGGGATCAAACCCACAGCCTTGGCGTTTTCTTTAGCACAAGACAGAAGACTTTTCTTTTATTTATTAAGGTTTGTTGTGCTGCTCTAAGTCAGGTCCCATTATTATTGTTTCCACATATCAGGGCTATACAAATGAAAGATCTTTGTTTTTAATATTTCTTGAAGTAAATGAGCCAAAAACCAGGACTTGAAGAGTTTTCCTTTGCCTAGTTTGGGCTGTGATGGTATATTTACATATGATGGTACTTAACTAGCACTTTTAGGAACTGGAATTTATGTACTGTAAGCTGTCATGAAATCATCTAAATTCAGATCTCTGGAAGATCAGAATTGAAAGTAAAGTCATCACCACTTTTGCCACGTACACAGGCTCTGTAAGTTTACTGGCCTTTGTGATATGTGCAACCACACCAGTTTTGCACTTTCAAAATTGAGTTCTGTTTTTTCTTTTGTATTATAGTTTAGGTAAATGGCCAACAAGAAGCCAGGTGTGTTAGATACACTACAATGTTGCTCCAGGTATCATTTGCTATACATTTATAACCCTATTTTCTATATCCTTTATAATCAAGGATATCAGTCTGATTCCAAAAGCCCAACATAGGAAACACTTAAAAAGCACTATAATTTAAATTTAAAAAGACATGATGGAGTTTTTTTCATTGCCTAGATGCAATATGGTATTTATATATGTGTATGTACTCAGTTTGTGTATTTCTATGGTTGGTACCTGATAGACACTCAACAAGTGTTTGATGAACAAATGAAAGGGTGACACCACACGCCCTAGTTCCTTGCACTGCTGATAGAATGCAAAAACTCAGGTTAAGATGTCTTCTTTTTTTTTAATATATTTGATTGATTATGCTGTTACAGTTGTCCCATTTCCCCCTCTTTATTTTCCTCCGCCCCACACACCCCCATTCCCCGCCCTTTAGTTTTTGTCCATGGGTCATACACATAAGTTCTTTGTCTTCTTCATTTCCTATACTATTCTTAACTTCCCCCTGTCTGTTTTCTACCTACCATTTATGCTACTTATTCTCCGTACCTTTTCCCCCCTCTCTCCCCCTCCCCTGTTGATATCCCTCATGTCATATATAAATCCCTTTAACATTTCATATAATAAAGGCTGGGTGATGATGAACTCCTTGAACTTGACCTTATCTGAGAAGCACTTTATCTGCCCTTCCATTCTAAATGAGAGTTTAGCTGGATAGAGTATTCTTGGATGTAGGTCCTTGCCTTTCATGACTTGGTATACTTCTCTCCAGTCCCTTCTTGCCTGCAAGGTTTCTTTTGAGAAATCAGCTGACAGTCTTATGGGAAGTCCTTTGTAGGTAACTGTCTCCTTTTCTCTTGCTGCTTCTAAGAGTCTCTCTTTATTTTTAATCTTGGGTAATGTAATTATGATGTGTTTTGGTGTGTTCCTCTTTGGGTCCAACTTCTTTGGGACTCTCTGAGCTTCCTGGGCTTCCTGGAAGTCAGTTTCCTTCACCAGTTTGGGGAGGTTCTCCTTTGCTATTTGTTCAAATACGTGTTCAATGTGTTGCTCTTTCTCTTCTCCTTCTGGCACCTCTATGACTCGGATGGTGGGATGTTTAAAGATGTCCTGGAGGTTCCTAAGCCTCTCCTCGTTTTTTTTAATTCTTGTTTCTTCATTCTTTTTTGGTTGGATGTTTTTTCTTTCTTCTGGTCCACTCCATTGATGTGAGTCCCAGTTTCCTTCCCATCCCTATTGGTTCCCTGCACGTTTTCCCTCATTTCCTTTAGCATATCCTTCATTCGTTCAACTAATTGTGACCAACTTTCATCCAATTTTGTGAGCATCCTGATTGCCAGTGTTTTGAACTATGCATCTGATAGGTTGGCTATCTCTTCGTCACTTAGTTGAATTTTTTCTAGAGCTTTGATCTGTTCTTTCATTTGGGCCATTTTTTCCTCTTGGCACGCCTGTTACTTTAAGGTGCGGAGCCTTAGGTGTTCACCAGGGCGGGGTAACTGACATCACTGTGTTGTGACACTGCCTGTGGGGGCGGGGCCTGAGCAAACAATGGTGTTTACTCCGCTCTCCACACTTCCCCTGCTACCCACAAGCAAGTTGGGCCCTTCTGTGCTGGTTCCCGGGTGGGTGGGCGGGCTTGTGTAGTTCCAAGTCCCTGTGGGTGTCTCCAGTGACCTCTCCTGTGAGGCTGGGAGTTCCTCCTACTGCAGCCTCAACCCCCACAGGTGCTTTCAGTTGGTGGTTTCCCCGCGGTGGTGGGCCGCGTGGTCTGCTCCGCTCCCCACTTTTCCTCCCGGTCTGTCTGCGCGTTAATGAGGGACTGCCCAGTCCACCAGTCTCAGCCCGCTGGGTCCCGGTTGGCCCACCGTGGGTTTCGCCAAGTGCGCCAGCCACGGGCCTCTCCGGGCAGCTGCAGCATTGCCGGTACCGCTCCACGAACTACCATCTCTCGGTGCACTGTCCACCCCGCTTACCGTCCTGGATGAACATGTCTTCTTTAACTCCTTGGTTGTCGGACTTCCACTCAGTTTGATTTTCTGTCAGCTCTGGCTGTTTTTGTTTTTTAAATTGTTTTTCCTCTTTTGGTTGTGTGAGGAGGCACGGTTGTGTCTACCTACACCTCCATCTTGGCCGGAAGTCAAAGATGTCTTATAATTTACCATCTTGTTTAATGTGGAATCACTGTTATATTTTTATGGTAATTCTCAAATTACTTGAGACATTTTCAGCCTTAGTCACCTCTTCAAAATATCTTATATCGAATTTATCTGTAGGAAACTGCACAAAAGACTCATTGTTGCATGGTTAACAAAGATTGTTAATGAAGATTGCACATGCAGCTCCGTGGTGATGATTTAAGTAAATAAACTCACTGCATCATCCTAAGCCTCTGGCTTACTTATTTCTTAGCAAGTGGCTCACTTATGCTAATAATAATAGCTGGTATTTATTGAGTGTCTAATATGTGTCAGGTACTGATACTACCTCATTTAATCTTCATAGCAACCCTTTGGGGCAGGGTTATCCCCATTTTACAGAAGAATCAGTGATGTCAAGGACTTGTGTAGGGCACATAGTTCATGAGTGGTCAGGTGGCCTGACTCTAGAGCTTATGTTTTCTGTTGTTTTTTGAAGTTGACAAAGCAAGTTTTATTGTGCTCTTCACTTTGCCTTCTTATTTGGGCAGGAAGGGGGGGTGGGGAGGTAATATATACATAGCATAAAATTTACCATTTTAAAAACCACATGTAGGTGAAATCGCATACAATATTTGTCCTTTTGTGACTAATTTCACTTACTCTCTTTAAGATTCATCCACATTGTAGCATGTGTTAAAATTTTCTTCCTTCTTAAGGCTGAATGGCATTCTGTTGTATGTACCACATGTTGTTTATCCATTTTTCTGTCAGTAGACACTGGGGTTGTTTCCACCTTTTGGCTGTTGTGAGTGATGCTGCTGTGAACATGGGTGGACAAATCTCTGTACAGCCCCTGCTTTCACTTCTTTTGGGTGTACACCCAGAAGCAGAATTGCTGGATCATGTGGTAGTTCTGTAGTGGTTTTTGAGGAACCACCATACCATTGACATATCTTACTCTCTCACCTCCTTCAAGTCTCCTTAGATATCATCATCTTAGTGAAGACTGTTCTGTACCCTTATTAAAAATTGCAACACTCCTACTGTTACCCCTCCACCTCACACTTCCTTACATTGCTCTTTTTTTCCATAGCACTTTTAGCATACCATACAACTTGTTTATTAAGTATCTTTTCTCCACTGGAAGATAAGCTCCAGGAGAGAAGAGATTTTTATTTTTTTAATTTTTATTTTTTGGTTTGTTTTGTTCATTGAGATGTCCCAGAATAGTGCCTGGCACACAGAAGGCACTCAGTAAATTTTGTTGAATAAATCATTTGAGTTGTTGAATAAATTGAGTCGGTCAGCCTCTCTCAGCATTGAGACACAAAATGATGTACCCCACCCTCTCAAGCTCCACTTGTAGTTGGAGGAGTAGGGCTAGGGAATAGAATTCAAGAAAATCAGGATATGGTAAAGTTCCACTCTTGCTCTTTTGTCGTTTTGTGGGGGACAGATATTCTGGAGTTTTTCCTGGAAAGACATTTCTAGCTTCATTTGCAGATAATGCCTCCTTTCCTACCTCACCTGTCTCCTTCTTTGCTAATCTGGGTTCACAAATGCATTTTCCTAAAATCCCTGATTCCTTTCCTATAGGTTGCAAATTGTCAGCCCGTAGGTTAGATTTAGCCCACAAGTAGGTTCTGCTTGACTTCACCCCTGTTGCATTGGTTATCTGGGTTTTATTTTTTTATTTTACATAGCACTGCTTAAAATAATTATTTGCCCGCATTTAGAATTTAGATACTTCATATGAAAATTTAGATTTTCAGCTCCCTTTGAAACATTCTCACGTGGCAACCAACTGACAGAGTTGAGTGGCTGTGGTCCACGTTGCACCAGGCATAAAACTCCCTTTTTGTTCATCTTGCCTGCCTAGCTCTGTAGGGATTGGACTTTATGGCCCCTTCCTGAGCCAGATGCTCTGAGTGACATTTAATCCACACTTTTTAGAGATTAAAGTTACCTTTTATACAGCTCAGGGAACTTCTAATAGCGTTTTTATTAAGTGTTCTAGTGCTGTTGATAGCCAAATGTAACAACAATTTGAAGAGCAAGCAAAGTCTTGACATACACTTCAGCTTTTACGCATATATCCATTGGCTCATACCTTTTTGGTATGTCTTAATCCTTTTGTCTCCAGGCCCATAGCTGCTGTCAGTTGATATAGTGGCCTTAGGTAATACAAAATTCTCAGTGAAATACTACACATAGGGGTTTAGATACTTCATGTCACCTAACTGGAAGACAAACATAATCATAGGGTTAGAGTGCTGGGAAGAGGAGGAAAGGGAGCAGAAACAAGTGGTGAAAAATCACGATAAGTATAAAATTACTCAATAAAGTAACCACCACAATTAATGTACTTAAAGCATCTTAATACTCAGTGTCTGAGAACAAAATAAAACTAACCCCAGAATTTCGTAGGGTTAAGATCCTCAAACCTGTAATGTTAAATCTCATCTGTACTGTTTGAGGTTATGAGGGTGGCAAGTGTTTGTTCAACAGAAACGAACCTGTTCTGTGGAAACTCACATTATTGTTGGGGTGACTATGATTTGTTTTCTTCTATGGGTAAGGAGACGACATGTGACTGGTCTGAAGTGGGGATTGAGAGAGGCGACCCTGCCCCAGTCTGCCTCCTGTCCCCAGCACATTGGCATTTTCCCCTTAAGAGTGGCGTAGCTCACTGCCCCAACTCGTGCTTTCTGTGGTATTGTTTACATTATTCTGAGTACAGGGGTGAGGGTCGTGTCTATTTTTATTTATTGATTTTAGAAAGAGAGAAACATCATTTTGTTGTCCCACTTATTATGCATTCATTGGTTGCTCCTTGTGTGTGCCCTGACCAGGGATCCAACCCGCAACCTTAGCTCTAACCAGCTGAGCTACCCAGCCGGGGCCAGGGGCCGGGGTACAGGTGGTGGTGGGATGGTTAAATGAAAAGATGAAACCTGAAGCCCTGGAGTAACTTTGGAGGACTGGAATGTTTTACTCCACGGGTAAAGGATAGTAAGTTCTTATTCCACAAGAATGAATTTCTAGCTACTGCTTTTATGTGCAATGAGGAAAGGATTTCTTGACTTTAGTGTCTAATTTCAGAGTAAACTATTAAATTATTTTAGCAGCAGAGAACTTGAGGTCAGCTTATGGAAAACAGACATCATTTCCATCAAACCCGTAAAAGAATCAAGAAAAGAATCAAATGTGCCCGGATCCAGGAATACATGTCCTGACCTTTGTGTGCTGTGACATTCGAAGTACAAGAGTTTACTAGTGTGTCCCCTGGGCACGTTTTGCCCCCAAGGCACATGACGTCTTGTGCTACTGTCATCATCTTCCAAAGCGGTCTGTGGGCCGGGTTTTAATTCCCCTCCATAGACCTTTAGGAGAGGAGGCTTTCACGCAGGAGACAGAGCGAGGGTATGCAGTTAATATATCCACTACCTCCCCTTATCTTCTAAGACCTGATTTCCTTTGCCTGATTAGGAAGTGGTTGTGTGCCTGTAATTACTTTTACTTATTCATTTATTTATAAGACTGGTTGTTTTTCTAATTTAGCAGGTGGCAGTAAAGAAGCCAGTGAAAACATGTCTTCTTGTTACACGCCTAAGTAAATAATAGATGGTTGGTGGAATGACATTTTCAGTGTGGCATCTGGATGCATCTGAAAAACTGTAGTTCTCAGAAGCCTTGTCTGAGTCCTCTTTGTTCTGACTTTTGGGAAATATGATGACCCCAATCAATGTTTTCGTTAATGGCCACTAGCTAGAGGCCTTTTTCTATTCTTTTATGAGCACCTGAAAAAAAGGAGAGGAAATAGGAGAACACAATGAATGCCTACTTCAGGCCCAGTGGTTCTTAACTTGTGTATCTGAATTACCTGGAAAACTTTAAAACACACACACACAGATTTAGTTGGTCTCAGGTGAGACTCACGCCCTTTCGGTAGTTTCCCAAGTGATTCTAGTGAATAGCCAGGGCTAAGAATCACTGACAAGCCTGTGGTTTTCAGTTTCCCCTGAGTTCCAGAGTTCCTCAAAGTGTCTTAGGGGCTGCCTTAAGAGTGCAGACAAGCTTTGACATACTCAGTTGGTTGGGCTTTGTCCCCAGAGCAAGGGGTCACAGGTAAGATTCCAGTTGGGGCCCATGCTTGGGTTGCAGGTTCCATTCCGGCCTGGGGTGTGTACAAGAGGCAACTGATCAATGTTTCTCTCTCACATCGATGTTTCTTTCCCTCTCTTTCTCTCTCCCTTTCCCTCTATCTAAAAATAAATCTTAAAAAAAAAAGGAGTACAGACAAATAAAGTGGGCTCTTGGCCATTTCTGTCTCTTCTGCCTATACAGTTCCAACTATTTTATATGTCAGGCCTGTACACAGGATTTCATTTGTTAAATAAGAAGGGGAGGATGGTTTCCACAGCTTTGAAGGAAGAAAGCTTTTTACCATGGCTTTAGACGTAGGTCTTACCCAAGAATGGCAAAACAGACATTTTAGATCTGTTTTTTGAGGATGGTGAGCACTGAGTCCTTTCACAAGAATCTGTATGTCAGGTAGCCTCTGAAGAATGTAGCAAAAGAAAAGGAAATCTTTTAGTAACAGATAACAGTACCTAGGGACCTAGCCTTTACTCCAAAGAGAAAAGCCCTGGTCAATAAAGAAAGTTAACTTGCCCAAGTAAAAGTCTAAAGCTCACCACCAGAGGCCTAATTATCACAATGTCTTTGTATTGGCCCCATGATTTTTTCCATTTAGACTAGCATTCTAGTCCCCGGTTTACTCCAGTCCCAACACTCCACGTTGTTTATACTCAGCCAGTTCACTCATTTGTTTGTTTATCCCAAAGTCCTGTCCCCTGAAAGCATTTGTGTTTGTAGACCCTACAAAGCAATTTGTTAGCAATTTGCTGTTTGCAGGAATATTTTATTTGATCATTAAAAACAACCTATCTGTACTTGTTGGGTACAAAATGCTATAATTGCATATCCGTTTCTCCAGAAACATGCTTAATGTATAGACATTTAGCAGTCATTGGAAGAACTATCTTTTACTTCACTTTCTAAAAGAAAAATAATGTGGCTTTTATACAAGAGGATAGCTTGTTTGGTGTTAGAGCTTTGTACAAAGTTTATGGAACGTATTCATTTTAGGTACTTTATTAAATCCATTTCCAGAAAGCCATGTGTATACCTACCTCTTGGTAGGCTAGATTACATCCTTTTTTATGTAGGTCAGATCAAATCTAATTAAAATTGTTCTTCTGCTTTATCTTTTATTATTTAAACACTTATTGCCTTCTGTGGTCTCACTAATGGACTAATTTCCTGAGATTATAAATTGGCATGCTTTCATTTTCAGATTCCAACCTCTCTGTCATCATTTTTCCACTTTTTTTGATATGTTTGTTTTATGCTGTATCACAAAACAAATTTCTCCTTCTGAAGTCATTTGTCCCCTTTTAATTAATGAATAAGCTGTGCATCCAAGGATATTTACCCTATGGCACCAAATTTCATATTTTTAAAAAGCAGCTCTGCCTGTTTTTAAGTTGGCAAGTTACTTTTACTTTTTCAAAAACAGTAGTTAATGCCCATTTCCCAAAGCAAATTATTAGGAAAGTAAATTTTTTTTTAATTCCTATAGCAGTTCTATACCATAAAATTGCTATTAGTGCCAATTTTTTGGCAATTATACTCTTTCTTATTGTAACTTACAACTTGGACCAGAAAAGTATAGAAAGAGCATAATTTTAAAACATACAGCATAACTTTTTTTTCTTTTTGTAGCATTAATCTTATCACTGGTCATTTAGAGGAACCAATGCCAAACCTTATAGATGAAATGACAGAAGAACAAAAAGAATATGAAGCCATGAAACTTGTCAACATGCTTGATAAACTTTCCAGGTATTGTATTCCCATCCATTTTTTGCTTGGTTTCTAAAAATGTTCTATTTCTTTGTCTCTCTCACTGAGAGTTACCCTAGAACAGCACCTCTCGAAATCCGTGCTGATTGGAACAGGGTGGCCCAGGCAGCAGCAGTCAGGTCTTTTGGCTACTGTGGTTTCCTACATGTGCCGCTTCTGGATGTGCATTCCTAAACACTCCAACTCTCAACGCTGGGGCCGCAACTATTGCGTCACTGTGACATTTAACCAACTAACCTCCCTGTCTTCAAAAAGATGCTATGAGTTAGGTTCAGTGATTTTGCTACTTCTCGTATTTTTTGTTTTAGTCTGTTTTGGTTTTTGTTTCAAATCATGATGCTTTTTTTCTTTTTTTGATGTGCAAATTTGCAAATCTGTCTTTTTGGGTTGCTGCTGAAACCAAGAATTCTAAATTGTCATGCACCTACCAGGAAAAGTGGAAAGGCATAGCTCAAATGAAAGCTTTTCTGAAAGCATGTGCTTGTATTAATTAGGTGTTCTAAAAACAATCTCCCTTTCTTGCTTCACATCTCCTTCCCCTCTAAAAACAATTCTAAAAATAATTAAATCAAATATATACTAATCAGCAACTAGTCATCTTGGAGGAGTTATTAGAAAATATTAATTCCTCTCACACTTGTCTGAATTGCTCTATTTTCCAGTCTTACATTGAGTCACTGTCTCCTTTAAGCCATCTTGAGTGAGTGCTTCTGTGTGTTGGTGGCAGCTGTCATTTAAAGGTGAATTTCTTCTGTTCATCTCCTTTTCACCACTATGTAAAGGCTAGTACTCCCTCAGTCAAGAGAAGTAGCAACTAGAATAGGAAAGCCATCAGTTAAAGGGAAAGGTGTAATAAAGAATCAAGCAGAGGCTAAGAGCACAGCAGGAGGCTTGGAGTAGAAATGTTTGAAAATGTGGGGGTATCCAGACCTGTGCAGAGTCTAAGCTTCTTTCAGATGGTGCTGGTAACGTGGCGGGAGTTACTTAGAAGTAAGTAGTTTCATCATCTACAAAGCTAGTATGACTGGAACATGGTGACTTCCAGTTAGTCTCTGTAAACTTTCATCTTTTCCCGAGGTTAGAATTTATAGCCAACTGACAATGCTCACAGTCTTCAAAAGACATTGTCATCTACTTGTAGATGACATTTTCCGTACGTTTGATAAAACAGACATGTTCCCTGAATGAATTCACAAAGATAAGATACTGATATGACAGACCTATAGGAGGCAGAATAACAAGTTTGGAATGAATATATATAAAAATGGGATTTGTGTTGGCTGTTTCCAGAAGGACTTGATAAAACACAGTGGTGTAAATAAAACAGTTAGGAGGAGAACCAACAGTCCCTCTGGTAGGAGAAAGAAGTGTTAGTGGGACCTGAGTGGAGCATATTAGTATGTTAAGACAGTAAACCAGTTATTTACATAAACAACATTTTCATAAATTATTTCAATAGTATGAGTTCTTAAAAGATAACACAAATGCTAGTCAACTGGCCCATATACCTGTGAGTAAACTCCAGGTTAGGAAAGTAGAAGATGGGGGATAGAACTACCTAAGGTAGTGCAGTGTAATTTAGATACTGGACTCACTGAAAGAGACAAGACCGTATCATAAGGCATGCCTATAACAGAGACAGAACACAGTGCCAGGTCCTTCTCCTTGTAATCTCAGGGAAATCCACACATTCTAGAAGCTGCCAACAAAAATACACAAACATCAAGCCCGAAATACCAAACCTCTAAGCTTCCACTTAAACTATGCCTCAAAGAAAATACATACTTATCTAGAAACACCCAGCAGAGAGATGCCCGACTCAATCTGAAGGTGACACTGATTTTTACACTTATAAAATAGAGCAGATAGGTCTTGTGTTGGCTTTGATGGTACCGATTTCACTATTAAAGTTGCAGCTAAAGGCAACTTTGAGAATAGTCCTAAATCACAGGCTTTTTGCATGTGGTCAGTTTTTTACATTGTTTGCCTTTATGTTCTTTCTAACATTTGCTCTCACTAATAACAATCAACGACAAGACTGTGTGGAGATCAGCAGTGGGCATTCCAGTGCAGGAATGCAAAGAATGAAGCCATTCTTTGTGCATCTTACATGTTTGTCTTAAGTTTCTCCTCTCTTTTTACTGTTGTTGGTTGTTTTTGTTTTTGTTTTTTGAGGTAAACAAGAAGCCATAAAGCCAAAGTGAACTGCATGCAGTACAATTCAGGGAACACGTATTAAGCAGTTATTCTGTGCAAGCTTCTGTGCTAGGAAGATGAGGGAGACTGGTGAACCGACAGTCTCTGCCTTTGGAAAACTCACAGTCTCGTGAAGGAAATGACTGTAATCTAGTCTAGAACACAAAGGAGAAGAAAATAATGATAAAGGAAGGACTGTGTTGAACTGTAAGCACCCAGGAAAAGGAGCAGTTCATTCTGTCTGGACAAATCAGGGACTTTTTCATCAGGGACGGTAGCATTTGTGCTGATCCTTGAAGTGTAAGAGGTGTATGATAGACAAATGGAGAAATGACCATTCATTGCAGGTGGAGGGAAACTTACTCTTGTTAATGAGATAAATCTTTGGTATTCACATACTATGTCTTTCTTCCAAAGAGCTCAAGTTATTTTATCATTAGTTGATGAATATATTATCAGATTTATCATTGGGGGAAGCCAGGCCCAAAGAATTGCTCCAAACATTTCCAAACTAATGTCTGGTGATAATCCATTTCCTTTAATAGTTTATAAAGCACTTCACATACATTCTTTTTCTAGCTTCATAGTAAATTGAGACTAGGAATTTTCATTTTCCAGAACTCAAGACTTTCGCTCTGTCCACTGTGCTATACTGTGTCTGTCTGTTAGAGTCAGTGTTTGCCAGAACACTTCCTAATCATCCTCTTCAGCATCGTGCTGCTGGTTAGTTCCCTCAGCTGTCACTCTAAGGATGTTCTGCATCCTACCAAGTCTTTATTGCGCTAAAAGTGTACTGTAGCTTTGTGTGATTAACTTTCCTTCTCAAAAATGAAATCATTTTCTCCTGGGCCTGAACTGAAAGGCACATGAGTAAAGGATAGGGTTGGAGGTGACGTGGCCAATGAATGGACACTAGACACTTCCTTTTTTCCATCCATAGGAGAGCAGATGTGAAGGACCTGCACCAGGATGGTGGTTAGCAACAGTGGCCCGTGCCAAAGCTCTTACCAAAGTGATGACTAAGGTTGGTCATGCCAAATACTGTTACTGAGCCTGGCGTAGGGGATAGGTGATGCTCGCTCCCCAAACCGTAAAACCACCAATGCAAAAATTAAAATTACATTTCCATTTTGTCTCCGTGCTGGACATAGCCACTGCCTCAAGGAGCTCACCATCTTGGCAGCTTTATCTCCCCTAGATTTCCAAGGACATGGAGAAATTAGTGCTCAGACATTTTCTTCCCATCAAATACCAACTGACTTAGTAGCATTCTAGGTGGTGTGTTTGTTGGCTTGTTTATTTGTTTATTTTTAAGTATAAGGGTTGTATTTGTGACAGATGTAGGTGACGGGATTGGTAGTGGACCTGGAGGTCTTAAGAGTTTGAGAATAACCTGAGCCCTGTTAATCCCATCATGTCTAGCTAGTACAGTGCCTTGTATCCCGTGGTTTCCCCAGTGTGGGAGGAAATAACACAGCTGCTCCCCCGATCTGTAGGCCAGTTTCCTGCTCTGTGAAATAGCCTGTGTGGTTTAAGACTTTCAAGCAGACTTTTGGTGGTTCCATTTTTTGGGCAAATGTCATAAAATGATGCAGGGCTAGAAAAGAATTCTAGCCCATGACTGGCTAATTTAAATATCAGGGAACTAATTCCTTTAATATAGGAAGATAATTATAATATTTATCAAACATAAGCATTAAGGCCTGAGGCATGAGTTTATAGAAAGCTTCATTTAACATTTTTAATGTGAGAGCAGAGGTGGAAAAGAGGGTGAAATTTGCCTGCCTCTCCACCTCCACTTTCTTTCTATGAATTGGAAAAAAAAAAAAAACAAGCTCCTGCAATTTAAGTGGGAGATTAGAATGGGGACTGTGTGTGGTTAAGCAAGTCCAGTGTGGCTAATACAATTGCATTCACCTTAGCTACAGCACACAACTCATATATAATAATGCAGCCTCCTCCAGAAAAGAGGAGAGAGAATTGATTGGCTTAAGTTTAAAGTAACCAAGGGAAATAATATTTCAAGTTCGTTTTGACTTTTCTAAACCCCTTTAGTTCCTTAGTTGGAACCAGGACTGATTAATCTTATACCCTACTCTTTCCCCATCACTGTTTAATAAGGTACATTGCCTTTTTGCTTATATGTTCTATGAAAATACTTTGAAATTTACATTTATATAAATAATAATTTTCCCATTTCTCTTACTACTGCTTATCCAATTAATTAATTAATTGCTTGCTTGTCATTGTGTGGTATTGGGGACATGGCTTTCTTAATTAATGTAGGTACCAAATATGGAATAGTTCTTTTTAATTCAAAAATTATTTTTAAACTTACTAAAGCTGGGACAGTCGATTTATGACTAAAAAATAATAAATATTTTTTTTTCCTTAAAATAAATTATTTTACAAAAATAACAACTATGATTACACCCATCTTTTTGATGAGTTAGTCAAAGAAATGCTTTTTAGGTACGTTTCAGAAATGTGGTCCCATTTTTAAAGCATTGTGATATCTGCTGTAGGAATGAAAGTATAAAGATCTCAGTTATTTACATCAGAAAATCCTCTAGATCTTCTCTGTCCAGTAATGTGACTGCCAGCCACATAGAACTGCTTAGCACTTGAACCGTGGTCAGTCTGAACTGGGGTGTCCTCCTGTAAGTGTTAAATGCCCAGACTTTAAAAGACTCAGTATAAAAAGAGAATGTAAAATATCTGAGTTGTTTAATATAGATTTTACGTGGAAATAATATTTTTGATATACTGAGTCAAACCCAGTATATTAAACATATGTTTTTTCTTACTTTTCCCGTGTGGCTACTAGAACGTTTAAGATTACATATCTGGCTTATATTTTGTAGCTTCCACTGTATTTCTGTTAGATAGCACTGTTCCACAGCATTAACATACACTGTAAGGTTGCTTGGAAGTTCAATTAAGGGAACTTGGATCCATGTAAATTAATATATCTTCACAGTGACAGGGAAGGATTAATTTGAAAAACTTGGTATTATTGTATATTGTTAGGCTGTTGAGGGCCTTGCTGTGGCTAGACAGCTCTTCAGGAGGATGTCATGGCCACTTTTGCAGTGCCTGTTGTAGTCATTGCTCTTTAACTCTGCAGTAGGAATGACTGCTCTGAGCTCCTGGTTTAAGCACTGGCTGAAATGGCTTCTGTTAGAGAAATCTCAAATAAGAATAACCCACTGGCTATTTGCTGTATTAGTTACCCTCCTCATTTAACTTTTAAGGCTTTCTATTTGGGGAGAGAATGTAAGAACTTCTGTTTCTACTGCTTCATTCAACAGTGTCAGTTGGCATACTGACCTCTTATTAATATTTATTTTGCTAATTTGGACAATAAGATAGAAAAATTCTAGAAAGAAATTACCAAGAAATAATAAAGAACCACTTCTACTTAAGGAAAAACTGAATTTTATTTTTCTAGCCCTATCCCTAACCTTTCTCTACATTTTAATCATGCTGTTTAATGTGAGGTAGGTAGCAAATTTTTAGAAGCTTTGCATGTGTTCTAACAGAATTGAGAACAGTAATAAAAAACTAATACTTATATAGCACTTTAAATTGTTTTAAAAGGTACTTTGATCTGTATCATCTCTATTGATAATTAAAACAGCCCTGTGGACTGGACAGGGAAAGAGGTATTGGAGTGAGGGGTCAGCGGGTCCAGTGATCACGTGACTGACCCGGACCAGGCGTTTGGTTAATGACACAGCCAAGGCTCAGTTCTCAGTCTTCAGACTCCAGGTCATGTGTTATTCTGAAAATTACCAACACCGCCCCAAAATTTTTTAGTCTGATTATTTAAAATAAGAAATTCTACATTTTAAACAAGTGCAAAGCATACAGACAGACAGTAACCATATTTACCTGAGAAGAGAATTAAGATTTGAAGGACATTTTTCCTGCTCTTCATTCCATAGTTGATTTGAGCTCTTTTCAAATATCAGGTCAGAACCTAAATAAATAGCCTATATTTTTAACAACAGCAACAACAACAAAAAACAGCTTTATGTGGAAGAAACCAGTAAAATTGCTATTGTTCTATGTTAATATAAGGCCTATTTTTTAATATAAGGTCTCAGTTTTGAAAAGAGAATGATTATGGGTATTCTGACAAATTCTTACTATTTAGCGTGATCACATTAGGAAAACTTAACTTTAAAAAAGGCTTCCTTCCCTTTGGGACTCTTTAGGAAACTCCCCATTGGCCTTCACAAGGTGGAAGGACATGGTGTGGACAATATGCCATATCCATTTGTCCTGGGGATGATGCTATTTGTATGCTACATGTTTAATATTCCCAATTGTGCCCAAACCCAAAGCATGATCATGAAGGCTAAGGAAACATCCTCAGAATCATTTTTGAAAGGTGCAGCCTGAATACCTAGAATTTGCTATGGAAAAGCCACCATATACCCCCTACCTATTGAGTTAGTGGCTTAGTGGAAAATCAGTATAACCAGTCAGCACTCGGAAGCCATTAGACGAAAGATACAATGAAAGATGAGAGATCAGGGTCCAAAAGACGCTTTCACAGTATATACCTAAACATGTTAACCAGGGTCAGAGGTTGTGATACTATTTCTTGGCGGGGGGGAGAGTTAAAAACACTTATAAGAATATCACAAGTTAGTGGGAAATCCATTGTACTTCACTGAATTATGGACTGACTGTTTCAGTGATCCTGAAACCTTGAAATAAGACGCACATTGTGCAGACTTGGAATTATAGCAAAGATTACAGAGCTTTCTCCAGGCTATCCCAGGCTCCATTCTTGCAGGCATTTTGGAGAAAGATCTGTGTTAGTTAAAAGGCTTTATTTATATACCAGTTTCTCATCCTGTCTTTCAGATGTTTAAAGGAATTAAATATGAAATGGCTAATTTGAAATGTCAGGCTTCTTTTTTCCAAGCCAACCTTGCATTAAGAGCAGGAATCTCTGTGCCAAAGAAATGGTTCCCAATTATCCTATCCTTGGTTTTGTTATACATTGTACAGAAGTCAACAAAACAAGTATGTAACAGAACCTGCCTAAATAACAGCCACCCTCATTAAAAACAGAATTAACCAGGGGGTGATTGAAGGAAGCAATGCCTTATAGGTTCCCCCTTTTCTTCCTTTCTAATCACAGAACAAAATATGTTACATAAAAGGATCGGAACTATTATGCAGTAGTACTCAATTAGAGGGAGGTGAATAGGTCTCTAACATACTGTTTTATCAAAAGAGCAGACCGGTGTTTGCATGACTGTTGTTTCATTACAGACCCTGTCATTAATTCCATGTGTCAATACTGCCCTGTAGTACACAGAGCAGACAAGAAAGAAGAGCCCTTGAAAACAAGGGAATGATTTTTGAGTCGTTATCAAGCTAAGTGGCAAGCGGGAAGCTGAAACTCGTATAGGTAAATTCGAAGGGACTCTTGGGAGATCTGCAAGTGGGAAACAAGAATGCATTTTACCAACTGCTTAATTATGTCCTGTTTTTCAACAAGTACACTTGAATTGAATGCTTTGTTTGTATTGCACAAAAATATGTGCTGTGGGCAAGAGTATTCTCTTGCTTCCAGGTCAAGTGAGGTGTTTTATACACATACACATCTGACCTACTCTGTAATGTGCGATTGGGTATGTTAGTGTCTGAGCCCCAATACTGCACTGTCATTTCTGGGGGAAAGAGTTACACAGGAACCAGAAGCCCTAACAAGGAGAACCTTCTCTAAGGTTCTGAGATGTTATATAAGCCCAGGCACCCCAGAGGGCCATACTTACAGGAAAATGGTGGCTCAGGAAAGTGTTCGCATATATCTGGAAAAATATATATATACCAGGGAATTTTAAATATGGTATAAATCCCATAATCTCCCACCCCTAAAACTTTAAGAAAGTTTTGTTTTTGTTTTTTGGTTTCCATTAGCAGTCCCACGGGTTAGACTGGGGCAAAATAGGGTTTCCTTTCTTGGACGTGCTTTATCTGTGTCCTCGTGCCTGGCCAAACCCTTGTAGATTATGGTTCCTTACCGTTTAGTAAGATCAAATTTCTAAATGATGTTTCGTTCCAGTTGAACATTCTTGGAGGCTTATCTCTTCCCTGGCCAGATGCCTGATCAGATGAGAAGCCCGCCATGATACTGTCACAGTGCCTAGAATGGGCTCTTTGTCCAGTAGACATCACTGTACTTTTTGATGATAACGAGGGCAGTCTTAACTTGTGCTAAGGCCTGTGTATAGCAGTGAAGGTAAGTATGAAGGAGTTGTTGCTGTGTAAATATCTTAACCCTGATGCACCTTTCAGTGTACAGTTTCTCTGTTTAACCATGGTGTACATGTATCTGACGTCGAAGCCATCCTTTCTAGATGGGACCTTCAGAACTTAGGACCAGTAACTCCTCATGGAATGGCCTGTTTATTGAGGGCCATGATTGAATTTAGATCCTTCCTTGTAACCTTTGCCATTGCTTTGATTTACTTTCGTAATCATTCTAATCATCTGCTGATAGTTTTGCAGAAAGGATTTCTGGTCTTGGTGTATGTCAGTGACAGGTAGGTAGGGTGTTGTGTTTGACTTGTAGGCTTAGAATATGTTGATTAAAAACAAAGGTTTAGCAGTATTGAGTTTTAGGGTCTTAAAAACCTAGCAGCTTTTTATATAGATCAAAATTATTTAGTAGCCTAATATTAAGACTCTGAGAATAGAATCTTGGGGATCATTTGTCCAACCCCTTCATTTTATAGATGGGGAGACTCAAGCCCAGAGAAGGGAATGACTTGCCCAAGGACACCCAGCAAGTTAGTGGAAGGTCTGAGATTAGAATCTAGACATCCTGATGCCTCACGTATAAGAAGCTACTAACATCAATTAGTAGTTGGGAGTTGCAGACTGTGTGGTGCAGAGGAGGCCTGACTTCTGCTGGACGTCACAGTGTCTGATGATATGGACTCATTGGGGGAATAATTAATCACGGTTAAAATAATATGAGAATGTTTCCTGACAAATGATTCTCTACCATTCTCCTTTCATGCTGTGACCCATGTACTATATTCTTTTACTGAGTATCTACTGTGTGCTCCATCCTGTACTAGATTTGCAAATGACAGCCAGATAAGACATGGACTCTGCCCTCAAGTTGCTCACAGTCTAATAGAGAACGAGAAATCCCTGGAAAGCATTATGCAGAATTTCCTGCAAGATGCTAATACTGCCTCTCCTAACACTGAGGATCCTGATGATGAAAGTGAATCTTCTACACAAAAATTTAGCTTTCTCTTGGTCATGGTTTATTTATTAGGAGGCTCATAAAATGCCATACCTTTCCTTTCTGTGAAAGTGCAAGATAATATCAACTGCAACTAAATTTCGTTCATAAGCACTTACTGAGGAGCTGCGCTCTTCAAGGCACTGTGCTAGACACATAGGGGTATGAAAATTAATGCATAGAACACTATTCTTTTAATGTCAGTGATACTGTTTCATGGCTTTTCAGCTTTGTAATGAGATTTTTAATAAAAAATATTCTTAAATGTAGGGCCCTCGAAAGAGAAGACAAAAATTCCCGTGTACTGTAATCCTGACTTGTCAGCGTAGGATTTCAGTCTCCACTGAGATTCTCTTTTGTGCCCTGTATCTGTTTTAAACGTTTTTTCCCTTGACCTCAACCAAGTGAACCTGTTTGCCAGTCCCTGCACACAACTAACTCTTGCTTCTGTGCCTTTGCTCAACCAATTCTTCTGCTTCTGGGATGCCTTTCTCCCCGTGAGTCCATGTTCATCTCTGCTGTTTCAGTCTGGCCCTGAGTCTGTCTCCTGCAAGGAGCCCATAGGCAGCATCCCCATCCCCTCCTGTGTCCCTCCCACATGTTCATGACTGGCGGAGCGGCATTTCTGTGGCATCCGTTAATGCTTTCCATTCTCTGTCCATACCTTGCTGATCTGTTTACAACAGAGCTGATAGAATGAAGCAGTCTAGTATAACCAGGTCATTTATCAGACCTTTTAGGAGTGAGTCTCTATATCAAGGTTTCATTTTGATATTTGTGAGCTGCTAGTTGTATGAAAGAGAGGAAGAATATCAGAAACGTTCAAGATGGTGGTTTGAAAAAAAAAAGGCTGGGGTCTACGAGAAAAAGTGTCACATATCTGTACGTGAACCTCCCTTTCTGCTCCCAAACAGGGCAAGATCTCATCTGAACAAATTCAGCTGCAATAAGGGTATATTCAATGGGCTAGGGAAAGCAGGGCTTTGCCTGTTAATCATCTCAAGCTTATTGATCTGCTGTTCTGTAATTCTTTTAATATTGTTTAATATGTGTGTGTGTTTTATCTTCTGAACTGACTAAAAGCTTCTTGAGGACAGGGACCATGTCTTTTATTTGCTGCTGCATATCCTTCTCCTACTTAATTCCCAAAGAGTGCCCTAATAAGCTTGAGGAAACTTTGTGTAATCACACAGCAGGAAATGCAGCTTGTGGGTTCCAGCTACATCGCAGCCACTGCACTGCACACTTTAGAGGTGTGATAACCTTTTTCTCTCATGACAGCTCAGCGAGGTGGGTATTTCCATCCCAGTTCCGCAGATAGAGAGTTGAGGTCTTCATGCCCCAGGGTTAGAACCTAGGGCTTTCTGACTCTAAAATCTGTATGTGTCTTTCATTATACCACAATAATAACTAATATTTAGGACTCCTTTACAGTTCGTAGAAATCTTTCATCTGCATATTTATTACTACTGCTACTACCACTATTAGTACTATTATTGCTGCTCCTTACATCATCACCAGGAAGTAGTTAGAGCTAGCATTCCCATCATTCCCATTTCACAGATGGGGAAACACACTCAGAGACTTGCCCAAGACCACACAGCTGGTAAGTGGAAGAGCCAGGACTTTGCCAACAAACCTCCTGGCTCCAGATCTTTTTGTTTCACTACATCACATTGCTGCCTGAATTCATTTGCGTGATGCACTATTATGTGGCCAGTTATCACTGACACCTCTCATGCAGAAGCGTCAGTAAGTCCAGGCATCCCATGGAGCCGTGTGGAAAGGAAAATAAGTCTTACCCTTGGAGGAGCATGTCAGTAGAGGGGTGAGACAACAGCCCAAAAAATAAATGCGTGTGAAGAACAGTTCACAAGTGGGAATTAAAATACAGGGTAAAATATGGGGTCCTTTTTTCTGTAGATGAATTATTGGCCATAAAACTTTTGAATTGTTTTTAATTATTTCCGTTGTAAAACCTGATTAAGGAGTAGGGATGAAACTGATGGACTTGATTTGAACATATTCCTCCTGGGGCTTGAATGAGAAAGCTAGCTACTCTGTGCAGTGGCTACCTAGCCAGCATCAAAGAAGTGCAGTAGTGTTAGGGGTGGTCTCCCAGCAGTTGACCCCTATCTTGGTGGAATTTCTCTAGTCTCATCTACTTCTACCTACCCAGCCCTCCACTCCACCCCAGCTTACTGTGCCCTCAAGCCTGCCAACTTCCTCAGATCTTTGAACTTTCTTATCCCTTAATGTTTCATTCCCAACAGATTGTTCCCTTTTCCTTTTGTATTAATTATTAGTAAATAGTGTCCAATATCACAAAGTCCTCCAGTACATAGCTAGGAAACTATGTTATAAAAATACAGAGAGGCGTAGTGTATATCCTTGCTGGAGAGAAGTTCTAATGGAAACGTTATTCTAGCTCTCCACTAAACATTTCCACCTGGCTGTCATGCAAAGACCTCAGGCTCCTCATGTCATAAAGATGGCAGCCTCTCCACGCCAGAGCTGCTCTGTTCGCGCTCTTCTTGCTGCAGTGAGTGGTTTGACCATCCGCGTGGTCATGTGAGCTGGGAGCACAGGGACACTCTGCTCCTTACTCTCTTTCCCCAGCCAGCCCTCTGCCCTTCCAGTGGATCACAGATCTACCTCAGAAACATAGCCTTGTCTTCCCACATCACAGCCGTAATCCAGCTTTCTTTGAGTCCTCTCACACACAGTTACTGTGACATCCTGTTGACTTGTCTCTCTGCCACCAGTTTTCCCTGTTCCGGTGTGTGCACCACACGCCGCTGGGGACAGTTCCCTCTGAGACAAGCCAGACCGGGCATTTTTGCAGGGCAAAACCCGAGCACCTTACTTGGGCATTTAGGGCACTTGATTACTAGACCCCAGACTACCCTTACCTTCTGCTGCTCCTTCGCAGACCTTCACCACCCCCAGACATGAGAGCCTTTCACAGCTTCGGCGAGCAGAGACAGTCCAGAAAGGCCTACAAACTCACACAAGTAGATGGGACCACACAGATGGGCCCTGGACAACACCTCCTTTGCCCAAAATGCCCTGTGCCTGCTCTGCCCAGCACAGGACAGCTCATGGTGTGCCGCCCCCCTTCCCCTGGCAGACTGGCTCTGCTTCTCGTGAGCTGCCACAGTTCTTTTTTCGTGAATGTCTTACAGCATTTTACCCCAGTCTGCTCTGAGTTGCTTTTCATGTACATATTTCACCCACTGAAATGCAGCAGCTGTGCCCAGTCTTCCTGGTCTCCCTGGTATGTGACATAGGTCCTGGCGCACAGTTATTGGACAGACGCTGAACAGCTGAACTGAGTGGGCTCCCCCAGAGCAGTTAGAGCAGCTAGTCAGGTGTGTGTGCTGCAGAGAGCACTGGACTGGGAGTCAGAAGCCCTGTGTTCCAAGTCCAGCGCCACCACTAGCTCTGTGACTTTGGGTAAGTCACTTGGTCTCTTCTTAAAGAGGGGGTTGGACTAAATGATCTCCGAGGCACCTGCAACTTTAAGTTCTATGATTCCAACCCCATTTCTTGGATCAGGAAACATGTTTCCTGCTTTATAATATTCAGGATCCTCAACTTAGCCAGTCAGCCATCCATATTACTTATTTTTCAAACTCTGAGAAATAGTCTTCCAGTGCTAGCCAGAGATGCTTGACTAGGCTACTGTTGGCTTTTCAGTGACCACTGAGGTGTTCTTACCCCACGTCAGGATGTTGCACTGCACCTGCAGCACCATCACGCTGTTGGGTGGCCGGTCCTTCCCAGGAGGGAGCCCTTTGTGCTCTCCTGAGGGGCCGACAGCAAGGAGGCAGGAGGAGGAGATTGTATTGTTTGCCTCCACATCCCACCGACATTACAGCCGCTGCCAGCTGGGTTCTTGGTTGTAGACGTGTTCGGGGGACGATGCCCATATCAGTGAGAACTGTGTTCTGAGCAGCTCAGGTGCCAGTTCAAGGCTCCACTTCAGGTGCACTGCTGGCCTTTGGGGGTAGAAGGACTAGAGTTAGCAACTCAACAGGTACATTTGCCATAATCTCCATGTAATAAATCTGAGCCTATGAAGAGATTAAATAAATCTTTCCTAATGCTTTTTGATTGGCTTAATCAATAATTAATCATCTTTAGATGAGGCTGTAACTCGTGGAGTAGATATAATTGGATTAGCTGGAAAGGGGCATTTGGGAAGCTTTGAAGAGATTAAAATGGCTGTCAGTCTCATAATTAAACTGCCACAGACAAAAGCAATGGTGTTTTTACAAAAGAACGGGAGGGGGGAGAGAGAGAGAGAGAGAAAGAAGGAAAGAAAAGGGAGGGAGAAAGTTAGGAAAGGCCAACTGATTTGAAATGAATCCATAAGTACTTATTTATCACTAGAGATTGGGGAGGCAAAACTCAAATTTGACATGTTTATTCCATTGAATGAAATCCACGTGTATCAAATAAGCCATTTAATTGTATGCCTGGCCCACTGGGACAGGTGAAATTTTGGTAGCTTCAGCTTCACTAAAACAAAACGAATCCACAAAAGGAAAAAAAAAGTTAATTATTAAAAACAGAAGAGACCTGCTCCTTGTCCTGAGCCCATTTAGGCCTTGACTTTTCATACTTTTAATTGGCTTAGGAGGTTCGGCCTGTGTGAATGGAGCCTTTTATCTCCCCCTTTTTCTCTCCCTGCCCCTTTCATCCTTCCTGTTACAGACACACAGAGCTTGAGGAAAAATACTTTGGTTTTTAAAGACTTTTCTTTTTAAAAGGATGTGGAGTGGGGCGGGAGGGAGGGGTGTGTGTGTGATGCTGGTGAATACTTTTTTTTTTCTTTCTTTTATCTCTTTTTCCAGAGAGGAGTTGCTTAAACCAATGGGACTAAAACCTGATGGGACAATAACGCCTTTGGAGGAAGCACTCAACCAGTACTCAGTCATCGAGGAGACCAGCTCTGACACAGACTAAAAGCATCACCTGCTCAACTCTCAATATTGCTTTTATCAGCATCTTTTCTCTGTAGCTCCAGGGGAATCTTTTCTCTAAAACATTTATGCCCTTGCTTTGGCTAGAAACACATTAACTGGTTTACTCATTGAGAATCCAGCATATTGAAGAGGTGACCTGTGTTTTTGCGATACTGAGGCATCCATACAGAGCTGCAGTTGGATGGAGCTGCAGGGGCTGGCAGCAGCAGAATAATGCCATCGCATCAGGACGGAACTGAAGGACTTCATTCTTTACAGCAACCCGGGCTGAATCTGGCAGATCCCTTTGCCGAGATTCTTAGCAGAAGATTTAGCCGCGTCCTTCCAGTCACTTGTGGGAGCTGCCCCTTCTGAATCTCTCCAGCAGGCGGAGGTGCGTGAGAAGCAGAACGAGCTGCTAAATAAGGGCTGAGGCAAGTGACTTGTTAGATCGGGACCGACTGCAGGGAAGCCAAGCAGCTGCTCCATGAACCTCGCCCCACTCTTCTTTTCAGTTTTGTATAAATAAATAGAAATGCACGCACGCACACACACACGGCCCCAGACTTGCAAACTGATTACACTCTCAAAGTTTGTATGTCACTGATCTAGAACTTCAGAATACATTTCTCCCTATAAAGAGTTATAAATGATGGTTTAGTTCTGAGGCAGCTACCAATGCCTATTTATTCCCTCATGTACCTGAACACTAGTACCGTAGAACTGGACCCCCATCTGCATCGTTGCACGGGGAGCATGCATTCTGAGGTCTAACTCGGGGTGCCAGGAACACATGTCCTGCAGCCCAACAGAGGGAATGGGGATCCCGAGTACTGGGGGTTCTCTGTGGCCTCTGCCGGGGCTGGGATGGTCAGCAGCACCCTTTTGTACATACCGGTCATTCATACATCACGTTTTAAATTGGGGACTGTGTGTGTGCTGGTGTGTGTGTGTTCTACCTTTCTACCGTATGATCAGTTTAATGGTAACCTTATTTATTTAAACGAGAAGAAACACAAATAGTTACTGTTAAACTGATTAAGGCTGTTTATTTTTACTTTTAAAATTGGTCATATGAAGAAGTAGAAAATGAATCAGTGAGCCTAGTTAATCAGTGGCTAAAGTGGAAAAGGGGTTGGTTTCCTTTTATATATGTATGTATGTTCGTATACATACATATATACACATAGATAATGTGCTTAACCACTGCCTTTTAAAACTTTAAATTAAATAAAACATTGGGGTTGATTCAATTTAGCCATCTGTGTGTTTTTCTTTATAGATACATGGGATAAGCAACACTATTTCACAGTTCATGCTTTTTTAAAGTGCTTTCACATCCGTTGTCTCACTTACCATAGTAGCCTTTTTAAGGATAAGCACATGGAATGTAAGTGAAACATGTCATTTATCCAGAAGTCACTTCTCTGGCAAAACAACAAATCAGGAATTGTTTTTAAATGCCTTTGAGCTGCCAAACGAAATGTCAAACATTTCTTGTAGTTTACTCATAGGAGAAAGCCTCAAGAATTTCTTTTTGCCTCTGTACTAAAATTTGCATACATTGCGCACATGTTTAGTTACCTGGCTTTCAAGTCCACAGAAAAATAGCAAAGGAGGCGTGCTAGCTGGAAGGCAGCCGCTGACAGCAGCGGAGGCCGGCTGCAAACTGACAGGAAGGCGGCGAAGATGAACACACCGCGCGAGGTGTCGCAGATCTGGGCAGCCCGTTTCCCAAGGGACACGCTTGTTGACCTAGAAAGCGTCTGTGTAACAGTGTGGCCCAGGGCTAATTCTCATGGTGATAACCATGAGTTTCTTCAAAGAAAATAAATCCAGAACACTATTAACAAAACTATGAAGAATACGATACGTTTTAGGATTTTCATCCAAAATAGTTGGGAATAGAAGTTGTTGGTTGACTCGTGTTTTAACAACAGTAAATAAAATGAAACTTAGCAGTTTATAGTTCTAGATCAAGTGAAAAAAGCTTAGAAAAGAATTTAAGTATTTTTATTACTTCATTCTACAAGTGCAGTTTTAAAGTATTTTTGTAATTTCTACAACCCAGTAGCTTTGGCACGAGCGTCGGCCTCCCTAAATGAAGACGTGTTTGATGAAACAGCATGGTTCACGCAGAGGCCGGGGTTTGGACAGTCCTGTTTAAATAGCTGTGTGTTTATGCTTTCCAAGGGTTCTGCTTCATTTTCCGTTTCCCTGCACTGGGCACTCAGCTTTGATTTTGATGAAAGAATTTGTAGGGGGAGTGGTTCAGAGTGACCTCACCCTGCACACGGAAAGAACACATCTGTTGCATGCTGTGTGCTGGGTTGTCCATGTATGTTATCATGTAACCACATCACATCTCAGAGATCATCTCCAGAAAGCGTGTTACCCAGCACCACACAGCATGTCCGTCCAATTCCAGCCGGCTTCACCCCTAACCGCTCTCCTTCCCCTTCACCACACCGCCCACCTTGGGTCCGCCTTGCCTCCTTATGACTGGAATGCTGGAAGAGTGGTAATTCTCAGGCCATTTTAAGCAATAACTATTTCAGCAGAACCAGATTAAAGAACTTTATAAGCAGGAGGTGACCTGGTGTTGACATATGAATGGGAAGCTCGCTCAGTAGTGCATCGCAGGCAAGGGCCTGGAGTCCTTTAGGTCGGAGGCCGGGGCTGCCGGCTCTCTGCAGGTGTCTGCCTGGCTTGCTGGCCTGCAGTGGGGATGACGAGAACGCGCCGGCCAGCCGCGTTCTGCAGACCCGTGTCCCATCACCCTTCCTGACCTTGGAAACGGTATGGGGGAGTGTGTCCTAAAATGGGGCGCTTGAGCTGCTGCTTTGGAGTAACAATCAACAAACACCTGAGACCCTCTTACGTGCCCAGTGGTCCTGGGAGGTGGGCAGGACAGATGTCCCCTCCTTTACACATGAGGACACGGGCTGACAAGGTACAAGCACTAAGTATCCCCTGACTACCACGTTGGTCTTGCCACCTCCTAGTCCTGGGGGTCGCCTGCATTGACTTCCCTCCCCACCCACCCCCCTCGATTATAAAAGTAATATATGTTCATTGTGAAAAGTTTGGGAAAATGCAGAATATAATTTTAAAAAATAATTCACCCCAAACCCCACCACCCTGAGATACATCACTGTTAATGTTTTAGTGTGTTTCTGTCCTGTGTTTTTTCTACGCATATATAATTTATTTTACTACAAGAGGGGAATCATGCTGTATTTACAGATTTGTATCCTGCTTTTCTTCTTTAATATATTGTGAGCATTTTCCCATGTCAATAAATATTCTTCAAAAATTAATGGCTATATGATGTTCCATTATACAAATTGCGGTAAACACTGCTAATTGCCCACCCACTGTTATTCTTCAATAACAGAAGATATTATGACCATCCCCCAACCCCAAAAAAGAAAGGTTCCTGCTCTCTTCCTGGGAGGCAGCATGAACCCTGTCAGCCCCGAACACCAACAGGAAGTAGGAACAGCGCCAGGAAGAACAGGTTTGCCCAGCCATGTGACCCCAGTCTCGCAGAACCCTTCACGGCACAGATCAAAACAGATTAAGTGCCCGGATGACTCTAGCTTTCATCAAGGGGAGATACTTGAAAAAGCAAGCGATCCAGGTGACTTTAAACAGTCAACGTGGGAAGAAAAAAAAACAGGGTATCCATCGTGTTTACTGCTGTTATTCTGGTTATATTGGCAGTAATTTTCTAGGAGATACTCTTCACTGTAACTTCAGAGGTGGAGGAGACATGGGTCACTCTTCCAAGAACAGGGTGACACCTGTCAGAGCAATTGGGTATGTGGCGGGCACCATGTGGAGGACAAGGAATAATGGGTGGTGTTCTAGGAACAAATCATGGGTGCGGGAGGGATTTTAACAACTGCCATGGGGAGAAGTTTCAAAGACAGGGAGAGGCTTCTAGAGAGGCCTTAGGAGGGTGTCCCGTATTTTGCTATGTATAATACACACTTTTTGCTCAAATGTTTGAGGGGACAATAAGGATCCTTATTATACATAGATAGTACTAATTCCATATGTATACAAATCTTTTTAATTCTTTTTACAATTTCTTGTACCTTCTATCTGTTCTTGTATTTTATAATTATTTGTTACATAAAATTTCTTGTACCTGCCCTGGCTGGTGTGGCTCAGCACTGGCCTGCGAACCAAAGGGTCGCCGGTTCGATTCCCAGTCAAGGAACACGCCTGGGTTGCGGGCCAGGTCCCCAGTGGGAGGTGCATGAGAAGCAACTACACACTGATGTTTCTTTCCCTCTCTTTGTCCTTCCTTTCCCCTCTCTCTAAAAGTAAATAAAATCTTTTTTTAATTTCTTGTACCATAATATGTTCAAACATAAATGCTAAAATTCCTTTATAACACAAACACAAGTATCTAAATATAAATAAATCATTGAATTTAAAAACTAAAATGAAAGATTTTTTCCCCTGAAAGTTTAGTCCAAAAACATGGGTACGCATTATACATGGCAAAATATGGTACTGCGCTGAACCCCTGCACCAAGTTCAACAAGCACCAGAGAGCAGCCTTTCTAAAGCGGGAGGGGAGATTAAGCCTCCATGTCCAAAACGATTCATCGATTCATCGTGTAGAGTGAATCAACCTTCCGGTACGTCTGGAATGGTGTTAGTTATGTGGCATCCCCAGGGGAGAGAAAAAAATAGTCACTCCGGTCATTTTCTGAGCTTTGTGGTTCATTCAGATGAACCCTGGTTGAGAAAGGCTATCCTAAAGAGAAAAATGAAGCTCCTCTCCAAGGCTTTGGGAATCAGACTTGCGTTTCGTTTTCACTGCAGCACAGTGAAGATCCTGGGCCATAGGCTCCAGCTGTATCCGGGTCTCAGAGGCCTTTCCCTTCCTGCAGGGAACACAGCCATGACGGCCGTGTGCATTGACTGAGCAGTTCCTGTGCTGGGCACTGTGCTAGGGCACCTTCCACACACCTTCTAATTTCATCTTCATAACAATCTCACTATTACAACAACTCCCACGTTTCAGATGAGAAAAGGGAAGCAGGAAGTTGATAGTACTATGTGTAAGACATGTGGCCAATAGGTAGCAAAATTTGAACTCAAGCCTGTTTTGAATCCTACACTATGTGTTGCTTTTGCCATCAGAGAAAACTGTAATAAAGCCTTAATTTATTTGGGAGAAAAGAATTCAGAAGGGATGGAAACAGGGAAACAGAACTGGGACCATAGTTGTCCGTCATTCTGTGCTCTGTCTGTGTCTCTCCACAGCACCGGGGACCCACCCGGGAGCGAGCCTCCGCGAGGCCGGCACTCACAGGCTCACCGGTCCACGTGAACGTGTCCGGTAAACAGTTACTAAGCATCTACCGCATTCCAGGCTCTGATGCTTGGAGACACAAACGTGACTCAGAGCCCCTGGGGCCACAGTGCCCTCCCCCTGCCCCAGTGTGAGACGTCCATGACCAGAGCCTGTTACAAAGTGCCACGGATGCTGGGAGGACTTCGGGTTTGAATGACCCAGTTTCAGAAGCCACATCTGGGCATGAGATCATGCTCGAGGGAAGACGGCTCCCACCAGAAGGTCTCAGGCCAAAGGTCAGGGGCAAGAGGTTCTTGACACTTACAGAATGCAGGTGCTGAGTGTGACTGAAACAAGGGCATCCTGTGTCTCATGATGGGACGGACACCTGAGGAGCAGTGTGTCAGGCAGGGAAAGGACACGACCGGAAAGATTGCTCTGGCTGCGGTATGGAGAATGGACTGGAGGAGGGGCAGACAGAACAGAGACTGGGTAGAAGGCTACTGCATTAGCCCACGTGAGGGGTCAGCAGGGCCTGACTGGAGCAGTGGCAGGACGTACAGGAAAGCGATGAAGTCGAGGGACACTTAACACGGAGTAAACACAATTGGGTGTTGGAGAAAGGAGAGAAATCTCATTGAAACTCCGATGTCAATGAATTCGAGGAAAGGAGACTCTGAACACCAGCTTCCCAACCTGTGAACTGAGCAACTTCGGTTTTGGGCACAGGAGGGTTGGGGCTACATGTTATTTCGAGGAGCATACAAATTTGTACGGTCATCAAACATTTACACGGTGAATCAACGATATCTTGGACATCAACTACTATTTTACAAACACCGCATGTCAATGTGATGAATAAAAGTTCATTCATAAGCATTACTCAATTCAGAGTATTCTTGTGCCTATCTGTTTTGACTGTATTTCCTCAGTCAAAATATATTAATGATAAACAGCTATCAGGTAGAAAGGAGATCCACAAAACTCAAGCTTTAAAAAACTCTCACGATTGAAAGGACTTAGAACTCTTGGTAGGTAAGAAGCATCGGGACTCACGGTGACGGGGCGCAGCACTGGGGGAATGCTGCGGTAGTTTGCATGCAGGGAGCAGGTGCACAGCCAAGCTGCGGAAAGAATGGAGATACGGTGGGGTCTGTTACAACCAAGCCTTGGTCTGTGTATCACACAGGGAGATAAAGGAATTTATGAAATCCTTTCTTCACGATCAATGATAATTTCCAAGCCTAAAATTTTGTCTTCAAAGTGTAAAAAAAAAAAACAACTAAGCAATTTTTCTTATTCTTACTTTTTTCTTCTGTAACAGTTCTAATTCCCTCCTCCTTTACTCCTCTACCTCCAGACAGAGAATAAGCTCACTAGGAACAAAGTGATGGGCTCAGGAAAGAAAAGTACATGTTGATAGATTTAAAACACCACTGCCTCATTTTACCCAGAACAAACACTCTTGAAAGTAAGTATGTTACTATGGCTTAATATCTGTGATTCCTATGTGGTTAAAAAAAAGAGTTACTATCATAGTATTAAATGAATCCATTTTTATACCAAAAGTACATTAATCAATGGAAATTAATGGAGTAAATTTCATACTAAAAATGCATGTAAGCTATACAAGGTCACCAACTGTTCAACAGTGAAAATGAAAAGCGAGAAAGAGAAAGGAGGGGGACACTCAATGAGCCAAAAAGAACTTTTCTGAGCATGTGTGTGCCAGAAGAAATTAAAAGTAATTTTAATTTGCCCGGCTGGTGTAGCTCAGTGGATTGAGCGCGGGCTGGGAACCAGAGGGTCCCGGTTCGATTCCCAGTCGGGGCACATGCCTGGGTTGCGGGCCAGGTCCCCAGTGAGGGCCATGTGAGAGGCAACCATACATTGCTCTTTCTCTCCCTTCTCCTCTCTCTGAAAATAAATAAATAAAATCTTTTTTAAAAAAATGTAATTTTAATTGGAGACACGTTCTGGTTAAACAGAGAAGTGTGAACACCTACTTTTACCTTGCAGCCCCTGAACACCCAGTAAATTGGCAGTAAGCAGATGTCTTCGGTAAGGCTCAGGTCCGGCAGGACAATGAGAATGAGAAAGGAAATGACAGCAGAAAAGAACCATCAACAGAATATTGGAAACTCGAAATTAGATGAGCAGGCGATAATTGACGTAGAAAGAAGACACCTGATACTGAAAAATTAAAGCCTCCAAAAGCAAGCAGTTTTCCGTGACCACCTGGGTGCCCTACAATTCAACTCGATTTTCACGCCTGAAGATAGCATCAGAGCCCACAGGTTAAGGGCTCAGCCCCGGGAGACTGCCCCCAGCCCTCCATCTCTGATGCCAATCCCAAGCCCTGGTTGTCATCTGTGCTATTGACCAACCAACTGCAGAAAGGAGGAGCCAACACCCAGCTCTCCTTGGGTTCAACTAATTTTGCTAGAGCAACTCACAGAGCTGAGAAAAGCATTTTACTTACCAGATCACACATTTGCTGTAAAAGGACACAGCTCAGGAACAGCTGGATGGAAGAGATGCACTGGGCAAGGCACGGGGAAGGGCCCCGAGCCCCCAAGCCCCCTCCAGGGCCCCGCTCCCCCAGCAGCACCTCCCCCTGTTCACCAACCCGGAAGCTCTCTGAACCCCCGCCCCTTTGGGCTTTTACAGAGACTTTAATAGCACGGGCAAGATTGATTAACTCATTGGCCATCAGTGATTGATTCAACCTGACCCTCCTCCTCGGAGGTCAAGGGGTAGGACAGAAGGTTCCAACCCTCTAATCACCTAGTGGTTCTTCTGACAACCAGCCCGCACCCAAAATTCACCTCATTAATGTAACAAGTATACCTTATCACTTCGTCAGGAAATGTCAGGGGTTTTAGGAGCTCTGCAAGAGACAGAACAAAGACCAAATATATATACTTATTATAAATAGCAATATCACAGCTTCCTATTGTCGTCATCATCATCATCATCATCAAGCAAAGTGGTAACAGTGGGAAGTGAACTGTGAGACCCACGTGAAGGTAAATCTCAAGACAGAGCTAAAGTACTTGCGCAGCGACCCTCTGCCCTAGGAAAACCGTCTTGTGTGTTTTGTTGAAGAAGTCTGCCCTTCTTCTCGTTACTTCTCCATGTCAGTAACCTCTTTTGCTGTACACCATTGCTTTCTCCAAGGGGAAACACAGGACAGGAAAGAAGATAGATGTAAATATAGACATTTTCTCACTTAATATGTCAAACGGTAAGGATTCTTACTCCTTTTAACCGATGAGAAAACTGAGACCGAGAAC
This sequence comes from Micronycteris hirsuta, assembly GCA_004026765.1. NCBI lineage: Eukaryota > Metazoa > Chordata > Mammalia > Chiroptera > Phyllostomidae > Micronycteris > Micronycteris hirsuta. Next base: position 144,087 of record PVJI01000813.1, on the reverse strand, counting down.
AACAAAGTCACTTGTCCAAAGTCACAAAGCTAGAATTGGCAGACCAGGAATTTCACGCCTGTCTGTATGACCCAAAATTATATTTTGCAAACCTACACTGTCTAATGAGTTCCTTTGCAGCTGATTCTTAAGAAACCTGTGCTAAACTCTGGCTTCCTTCCCCCGTCTCTGGCAAGTAGGCAAGAAGGAAGGGAGGGGAGGAAATCTGTCATTAACCAGCCTCCATTCCTCACCTCGAAGTTCTCGGAAATAAGAAGAATAATTAAATGTAGTAAGTATTTACTTTGTGACACTCAGGACTTTACGTGATTACTCTCACTGCAGTCCTCACAACAACCGCAAGGCGTTACACTGTCATGACTCCTCAGTGACAGATGGGAATGGAGGCCCAGAGGTTGGGTCACTTGGTCAGCAGTTGAGCTGGTCTCAAGCACAGTCAGGCGGGCCCTAAGCCCTCCAGCATCAGAGGGAGCGTGCCTGGGCTCGGCAGCCTGGCCCCCCGCCTCTGTGTATCTGCATCTCAGCTCCGGAGGCTTTCTGAGCAACCCTTGCCATCATTTCATCTTCAGCTGGAAATGACGAATACCATGAGTCTGAATATCGTGGCAAATTCCAGCCACCCATGTTGCCCAGAAGTCCCATCCCGGGGCTCCACTTCCTGTCTCAGAATCGGTCCCATCGAGCATTTTCCCGGAGCACCAGGGGCCCTTGGTCTGCAGCTCCCAGTAACGCAGTGGTGGGAGTGTCCCCAGGCTCCCACACCCTCAGTGCACAGGCAGGGCCGGTGGCTCTGAGAGCTGTGCTAACAGACCTAGTACACGGCAGAGTCAGGACACACCAGCCTAGTCCTCACCCGCTCCCTCCCCAGAGGCACAACCAGCCTGGTCACAAGAGGAGGTGGCCAGGAAGGGGATGCCACATCCTTGGGCCACCCTCCCTGAACGGGACTGTTTCATTCTCTGCTCTCTCATCACTCCCTAGCGATCATCGCATCGATATCGTGCCTTAAGATTTCTGAGGGGCACCACTCTCGTGAGGGAGCTGGCCCTTCTGCTGGCCTAGCCGCCCCCCCACACTCACCCCTCCCGCCCTCTGCACTCTCCCCTGCATCTGTCAGGCATCCTGGCGCACACAGGTAGCCTGCGGGCTGCCCTCACCACCTCTGGCAAACACAGCAAGAGATTCCTCTCCACCATGGTTGAGGAAACTCCCCCATCCTGAAAGAGCAGGCCACAAGCATCCTAATCTCAGTACTTCTGAAATAGAAGCAAAAGGAAAAAGACCCTACTAACGAGGAGGCCGCCATTCCTGGCCTGGCCTGGCCAACTTGTTTTACATGCTCTTCACAGTAAGGGGAGGAGGGAGTTGCCCATGGAGTGGGTGGGTTGGTGGGAGAAGCCCCTCCCTTTCTCCTTGGTGTCAATTAGCATAATTTAAAAGGCAAAGGGGAAAAAAAACTGGATGTCTGTGTGACTGCTTTCATGCTTTGAACTTTTCCGTCCTTTGGGGCTGACGATGGCCAAGTGACCCATATTTAAAAAGCATTTACAATAAAATGATGCACTTTCTTTTGTGCCATCGGCTTCCCCAATGAAAAGCAAAAATGTTTTAAAATTGTCGCTTTTTGTCAGCGGTAATGACTGTGCTATATTTCAGCTCGTCCCCCTTGTGGGCATAGAAAGGCAAGGGTAATAAAGGGCACAGCTGTGGACACTTTATGGCCTGCTTGGGGGGTGACGGGGAGTGGGGTGGAGGCAAGAAACAGATTGACTGCCTGTCAACAAATGCAGCTGGGAAAAGAGAAAGCTCTTAAAGACCTCTGCAACTTAAAGTCCAAGATAAATGATGTTCCTATTTGGAAAGGAAAAAAAAATGGAGGTGGAATTCAATAAAGGCTGGCTGAAAAGAGAAGGGTTCCAAAGGCCTTTCTCTGCAGCTAGGCAGCTCCCAAGAGAAATGAGCAAAAGTGGCCCTGGGGGGGGAGCATGTGGGGTGAGCAGCCCAGAGACACAAAGCCACAGCCTGGCAAAGCTGGGCTCCAGGGAGCCCCGCCAGGTAGGGGGTGGGGGTGGGCTGGTGGAGAGACATGTCCCCGGAAACTCTGGCACACTTCTGCCTCACAGCCACTGGGGCATTGCATTTGGGGAAAAGGCAGAAAAGCAGGAGATGACCAATCTGGGGGTGAGGCTGGGTCAGGTAAAGACAGAAAGCAGGGCAGTGGGGGCCCAGAGACCAGATGGACTGACTGGCTTTGCAGGAACTCCGTGCGGCCCTTGATGGCTTAGGAAACACCCTGGGAAGAAAGCGGGGAGCCCCGGCCCCCACTGTACAAAGATGAAGCCTAAAGCTCAAGGAGGCGAGTGAACAGGCAGCCGTCGTCCCCAGGAACGTCTGTCTCCAAAGCACCCGCTTCTCTTTACACATCCCACCACCTCTGGAGGCCAGTCGCCTCGAGGAGCGGACAGACAAACGCTGCTTCACAGGAGATGCATGGAAGAAGCCTCCAGAAAGGAGGAGCTGAGTGTTCTGGCATCAGAACTCCTCTCAGATGGCGGTGGGTTAAACCAACTTGAAAGCAAGTTGTGTCCATGAGTTGGCAAGGACCAGAAACCTCTGCTCGGTCTGGCTTCAAGAGAAGGAAATGTATTGTCTTCTCATAAAAACCAGAAGTCCAAGGTGGTGAATTAGCAGCTCTATGATGACAAAGGAGACTGTTCTGTTCTCTTATTCCATTTACATGAAGTACAAACCAGGCAGCCAATCTGCACAGGCGGAAGTCAGGGTAGAAATGGCCCTCAGCAGGTTCGTGCCTGGAAGGGAGCGTGCAGAGGGCTCGAGAGGCACCCGCGTTTGTGATACATGCACGTCCCTGTGTGTACGTTCTATCTCCGAGTTTTAAAAACACAGACTCTGGCCCCGACTGGTGTGGCTCAGTAGGTTGGAGCTTCGTCCCATAACCGTAAAGGTTGCAGGCTCGATTCCCAGTCAGGAGACATACCAAGGTTGTGGGTTTGATCCCAGGTCTGGGTGTGTATGGAAAGCAACCAATTGATGCCTCTCTCTTGCATCGATGTTTGTCAATGCTCTCTCTAAAAAAGCAATGGAAAAATGTCCTCGGGTAAGAATTTAAAAAAAAATACAGTCTCTGGAGTCATATAAGCTTGGATGTGAGTCCTTAATGTAACTAACAATGACTTGCAGTGTGACTTTGGGCAAGTGACCTGAACCTCATTTTTTCATCTATGATATGGAGATGATAATACTCATGCAATAGAGTCTTGTGGGCATGAAATGAGAGAACACACTAAAGTGCTTAGTCCCATACCAGGCACATAGTGAGTGATCAATAAATAGTATCTATGATTCTTATTAAGATTATTATTAACAACCATGACAGTGTCTTCTCAGGCACTGAGGGCATTGGGTCTGAGGGGCCTCAGGGGCAAAGTTACCAGTTTCAGGGGCCTTGGTGACGGGAGATTTCCTTGCAATGAGCTGCAATAGGTCGGGAAGAAAACGGCAGGCTCCACAGGGTCGCCCAGACCGCCGCTTCTCAAACTTGACCCCACATCCTGGCACCCGGCTGACCGGCAGATTCTGACTCACTGGGGCGGGGCAGGCGAGGGTCTGTGTCTTCAGCACAGGCTCCAGTGAGGCCGGGGTGCTGGTCTGCAGGCCAGGCCGCGCAGCAAGGCTCCCTGTCCCCGCGAACGCGTGAGTCAGAGGAATCTGAGAGAGACGGGGGTGAGAGGGGCATTTCTCACACACGGTGGGGACAGACCCCGCGGGTAATGTGGTACAGCTGCTATAATAAACCCTGTCTCCCACAACGCGCACACCGGCCACCGGGAATGGCTCTCTTTTTCAATTGAAAATGTGAGGCCAGCAAACTGGAAGAAAGAAGAAGAAAGAAGAAGAAGAAGAAGAAGGAGAAGGAGAAGAAGAAGAAGAAGAAGGGCAATTGGAAACTTCAGGAAGTATAAAGTTATGCACTAAAAAAAGTAATGAAAGTCAAATATTTGACTCTGTGATGAAGATAGTTATTGATTTAAAAATTTTTAGAATCAATGAATCGACAAAGTCTGGAAGGCTGAAGTATCATTACTGAACAGAATTTAAATGTATCAATCTCAATGATGCAAAAATGAAAGTTTGCGAAGAGGAAGTGGGAAGAAAAGAACTGAATGGAAGGCTCAATTTAGGAAATGAGGAGTGACAATATTGCTAAAATTCTATCACAGTTCACAGAGGTCACTAGGGCACAGACTGCTGCCTCATTCCCGATTCGTTCCTGTGTGTGGCACAAAGGTTTCCACAAATACCGGTTAAAGGAGAGGAGACCAGAGATTGTTGAAGCCTAAAGCCACCTTCAAGTCCATCCGGGTCCACTCCCTCACTTTCGGATGTCCAGAGAGGGGTGGGAACTTGCCCAAAGTTGCCCCGCTATTTCGTGGCCAAGCCAAGGCTTAAATTTAGATTCTCTAGCTCTCAAGTCCTATCCCTCCCCCCAGCCCTCTGCCCTCTCAATGAGAGTCTTCTCAAATCCACGCCTGGGTGGAGGAGTCGCACTGAGGTTTGGCAGAAGGCCCTTCCAGTCTCAGGAGAGCACCCGAGTGCTCATGCGGGGTGTGGCATCCTGGCACTCCGGGCAGTGGCCTTTGAAGCCGCAGCGGCTGAGCTGCACCGAGGAGCCAAGGCCAGTGACGGGAACATCGAATATTGGGGGGCAGACACGTGTGTGGCTGACCTACCGACCAAGGACAGTCACAGCTAGGAGTTTAGTGTGTCTTTAAAAAACATATGTTACAGTTGTGGTCATATTGTGTACTCCTTCTATTATTATAACGTGAACATCATCCCCTGCCTGATTGTATTCTGACACACTTGGTTTTTAGTGACTCGCACAGCATTGCTCCGCACGGCTGTGCTGCCGTCGGCATGAACTGCCCCCCGCCCCGGAAAATGAGGCTGCTCAGTATGCACGTTTCTCATTGTTTGCTTCTTACTGTAATGGCATCAGTGAGTAGCTCGGTAAGTAAATCTTTGTATCTCTTCCGACTCGCTTAGTGTAAATTCCTAGAAGTGGAATCACTGAATAACAAGGAATAAACATTCTCAAAGCTTTTGCTACGTCCAGACAAACTGCATCACAGTAAGTGACCCTGTATTTTCTAAGGGACAGCTTCATGCATCAGATGTCTATGTGACTGGGCACCGTGGAGGCTGTAATGATGCGTTTCATCACAGAATATCAGTCCTTTCATTCCGCGGCTGTCTATCACCCCCTGCCCCACCCCATGTATCATCGAGGTTATTCATTCATTCAATAAATAGTGAATAAAAGCTCTCTATGTGGTATCTATACTATGCAGCATATAGTCCAGGTACATACAGTCTATGGGCTAGTTCTTACTATACATATATTTAAATACACTCTAATAGTCTTTAATCCAACTAACTACTCTATGAAACGGCCATGTTATTTTCCTCATTTTACTGCTGCGGAAACTACTTACAGCAGTTGAATAAACCACCTCAGTTTACACCACCGTAAGTGGTGGGACTGGAGCTGCAACCCAAGTCTGTGTGACTCCCAAGCACCTCGACCTTCCGTGTTAGCCAACACGCACTGAGCACGTGTGGCGGCTGCTGGGCCGGCCGTGGCTCTGGCTGCCCAGAGAAGAGTTAGAACAGTGCAGACCACACTGAAAGCTCTAAGCATTAGCTATGATGATGATGGTGACGATGACGATGATAAAGATGCTGCTGGCGGTTAGGAAGAGAGATGACCGGAACATGATCCAGGATTCTGGAAGCCCAGAGCTGCTGAAAAAGGCCCACGAGAAATTACAAGGCAGTGCAGCGTGCACTGGGAAACGAAGCTCAGGACCCTGTGGGATCACATAGCCAGTATTTTAATCCAGTTTAGGTTCTGGACAACGTCAAACAAGTTCCTCCAAGGAGGGTGTCTCAGTCCGTTCTGGCTGCTGTAACAAAATATCACGGACTAGGTGGCTTCTGAACAACAGAGACGGATTTCACATAGCTCTGGAGGCTGGACGGCCGGGGCCGGGGTGCCCACGTGGGTGGGTGAGGACCCTGGTTGCCCCTCACATGGGGGGAGTGGACAGGGAGCTCTCTCTGGCCTCTTTTATAAAGGCGCTGATCCCTTTCATGAGGGCGCCTCCCTCATGACTGAATCGCCTCCCCAGTGCCCACCTCGGACTACGATCGCGTTGGGCACCAGGATTTCAGCCTGTGAACACAGGCAGACACAAGCATTCAGACCATGGCAGCGGGGACACAGGGTGCGGCTGTGTCAATAAATACACACCCACATTCCAAGAGGCTGCCAAGGCCCCCACCTTTCCACACCGCCCTGTGGAAGTCCCCGAGAGTGAGTTTACACGGGGCTTGGGTCCAGCCTCCTTTCTGAGCCCAGAGTTCACGACCCAGCTTGACCACCCATCTTGCCCAGGGCATTCAGCTCGCAAGCGGCAGCGCCAGGACTGAGGTCTGTATCTGACTAGGAAGCTTCCGGAGGGATGTCTGCCCAGGAGGCGCACATAGTCCCCTGTATTTTCTTTTCACAACACTTCTCACAACTTGTAATTACATGATTATATATTTGTGAGTATGTGTTTACTGTCTGTCTCTCCCACTGGGCCGCCGGCATGTTGCTCACCACTGAATCTCAGGACCAGAGCTCAGGAAAGGTTCATCAAAGTTTTGCTGGACAGTTGCCTGGGGCCCACACGCCCTGTACCCAGGCCCCGCCTACTCCACATGAGCCCCACCCCCCCACCCTAAGGCCCCACCCCATCCACACTGGCCTGCCTCCTCCTCGCCAGGCCCCACCCCTCTCCAGCTCTTCTGGGGTGACAGTGTGGGTGCTGGCAGCCAGAACACATGGTGATGCTGGGCCAGCTGGGCAGTCAGGTGTCCCCAGTGGAATTGCCCACTGTCCCCACCCGGGGCTGGGAGCGTGTGGTCTGGGAAGAGCTGCACGTCCACCAGGTCCAGGACTGCCTGGAATCTGTCACCCCACAAAACCTCTGATCGCCGGTGGCTGCCCCAGGTTCAACCCCTGCAGGGCATAGAGAGCCGCCCAATCCTGGCCAACGAAAGGCGATAGCCGGTCATGCAAGGGCCCGTCAGACAGCAGGTGCAGGACAGCCACCTGCCAGTTGACTGCCCTTGGGAGTTGCCGGTGGAGGGGTGAAGCACAGACGACAGAGGTCACAGGCTTCCTGAACGACACGGGTCTCTGCTTTCCGGAGGTCCTCCAGGCTGGCGGCCTGGGCCTCTGAGCAGCGTCTGGCTCTTAGCGGGAGGCAGACACTGTTTAGGTGCCTGTCCTGCATCCGCCCACCTCGCTGCCACCCCGCCCCCACTCAGAGGCTTCTTAATGGCACCTGTGCCCTCCAGCCCTGTCCCCAGCCTGAGGCGCCACAAACCGGGCTGAGGTGGAGACCCAGAGTGGGCGCAAAGACTGTGTGGCTCTGGAGGGCCACAGGCAGTCACCGCAGCCCTGCACTTCCCAAGACCTTGTTCAAGGCCTGGTGTGTGGCCATCCATTTGTTTGTTTGTGGAAGCCAGCCGAGTGGCTTCTAGCAACGGTTCTTAACCTCTTCTGGGCCACAGATCACTCTAAGAACCCTATGAGGACGTGGGAACCACTCTCCAGGAAAGGGCGCATGTGCACACAATTTGACAAACAGCATCGGGCCCTGGCGGACTCCAGAAGGGGATCCATGGACTCTGGGTTAGAGCCCCAAACCTAGAGGCCCAGGAAATCCAGGTCAAGAAGGCTGGACAGAGGGTTCCAAGACCATGGCTGAGGGCCAGCACCGTGTAAGGAACAGGGGGCCCCAGATTCCAGTTCTAGTCCGGGTGATAGCCGTGTGTGAGAACGTGTGTGAGAATGCACATGTGCTGGGGGGGAGGGGCGGTGGGGGATAACACACCTGCAGAGTCACAAGGCACGGAGGTTCAGCTTAACGAATCATCGTCAAGGGCCTGCCTGTAAAACCCTGGTCACAAGATGAGAACGTTGCCAGAACTCTGAGAACCCTCCCTCACTCTTCTTTCCAGTTGAAGACCATCCCCTTTCCGCCCGCCCACCCACGGGTAATCCCTGTCTTCTCCCGTGCTCACTTCCAGCTCTTCTTATAATGTTACCATCCTACTGTGCATCCCTAGACACAGCGACTTCCTCTTGCTTGTTTTTGAACTTGTGTACATGGAAGCCTACAGGAGGGGTTCTCCAGGGTCTGCTTCCTTCCTTCAACGCTGTGCGGTTTACCTTTGCCTTTATGTCTCCCTGTGATGTGTTCACTTCCATACCGTGACTACCACGATTTATTTATTCCTTCCGCAGCTCATAGACATTCGGGTTGCTCCCAGGTCGGGGCTCTTACCAATAATGTTTTACGAGCAGTCTTGCGCACGGGTCCCAATGGTTTGGGGCTCACCTTTCCACGAGGGGAATACTGATGCATAGGGTATGGATATTTCTGACAGAGGAGCTAATGGCAAATGGTTTCCCAAAGAGGATGCACCTACAGCAGTGTGCGCAAGGCCTTGTTCTCTCTCTCCCTCCCTCTCATCTGTTTTCCAGAGGCTCCCAGTTTGGGTCGCTGAGGTGTGTGGGCCCCACCTCAGGTGAAGCACAAAGCAGAGTCCTTGGTGGCCAAACCCTCGCGCTCCTGACAGCTGCTGCAGTGCCCAGAGGGCAGCAAGCCCTATCAGGGGGCTTCCTGGCCAGCACCAGGCCCTTCCGAGGACAGAGAGCAAGGCAGCTGCCTGGAGAGCCAGGCTGACCCACTCGTGGAGGGAGTGAGGGCAAGGGAAGGCAGCTCGGTGGACTCGGGAAACCCAACCAGCTTCTGGTCCTTTCTGAGCATCTCCTGACCTTGGAGGCCACAAGATGCTCCCATATCCATCCCAAGCATTGACCTTTTTCCTTTTTCTTTTTCTTTTTTTTTATCCTCACCCGAGGACATGATTATTGATTTTTGAGCAAGAGGAAGGGAGGAGGAGAGAAAGGGAGAGAAACACCAGTGTGGGAAACAAGCATGGATCGGTTGCTCTTTGCACTTGCCCCGACTGGGGGCTGAGCCCGCAACCCAGGCACGCGCCTGACTGGGAATCCAACCCTCGATTGCGGGATGATGCTCTATCCAACTGAGCCACGCTGGCCAGGGCCACTGACCTTTTTTGATTAAGCAGAGAGATTAGGTTTTTGTTTCTGGTGGTCACATGAACACTGATTGAGATGGAAAAAAAAAATCATAATCCATCCAGTTCTTTTCTCTCTCACTTTTCTAAACCCTTCCGGGAAGCCTCGACAATCTTTACAAAGTCTCAGATACCAAAAATGTCTCCATATCTGGTCACATTGAGGAGCACAAACAAGTTCTTCCACCCTGTCTTCCTTTTTAGTAACAAGCTCTGCCCTGTGCACATCACACGTTGTCCCAGCTGCTTCCTGGATTAACGGGAAGCCCTGCTGGGAGAAGCTCGGGTTTTGGTGTTCAAGCAGAGTGAGAACCAGAGCTCTATAGACTTGACAAAAGAGTTCAACAAACGGCTTCACTTTCCCAAATTTTGGCATTGCCTCAGCTCTAAAATGGGAATAATAGTGTCTCTTTCTGAAATAGTTTGTTAGGGCTGCTGTAACAAATACCGCAGACTGGGTGGATTAAACCGCAGAGATTTCGTTTTCTCACCATATGGAGGATAGATGGAGGTGTCGGCAGGGTTGGTTCCTTCCAAGGCCTCTCTCCTTGGCTTGTAGACAGACAGCCACCTCCTCGTCTGTCCTCGCATGGTTGTCTCTCTGTGTTGTCTGTGTCCTAATCTCCTCTTCCTGCAAGGACCCCAGTCATATCATAATGTATTTCTTCTTGAAAGGCACTCTCTCCAAATACAGCCGCATCCTGAGGTATTGGGTTAGGACTTGAACATAAAACTTTTGGGGGAAGCAATTCGGCTCATAACACCATCACAGGCTGTTTTTTTTTAAGGATCTCAGACAAAGGAACCAGCCCAGAGAAAGTATAAATAAGAGCTGAAGGTCTCAAGGCGGAGCCCAGCCCAGTCCCCCGACCCTGGGAGCCCAGCACCCACCTGGTGGACAGCTCAAACCGGAGGCTGTATGGAGAGGGTCAAGGTCTTGGGCAGAACAGTACTGCGTGCTTGTCCACGTCCCAGCCGGAAGCAGGCCCTTCTTGGAGCCCAGACCCTGGGCTTTGTTCTGAACACCGTGGGGAGGCTCCCTGAGGGCCGCTTCCAAGCACGGGGATGAGTGACTGACTCCCCAGCTCAGGAAAGTACTTCTCTCCGGCCAAACGACTTCTAGGTACTTCAGACGTTTCCTACGGCCTGGTACTATAGCCAAAATTCTACAGAAATCGATGGGTCAGTTCAAATGAGAAAACTGAGTAAAGGAGAAAACTTTTAAATAATAATGACCTGGTTCTTTTGGTGAAGTGCTTTAAAACAACAATCTTATCATCAAATCTATTAGAAATACATCTCTTACATATGTGAAGTGGTATTGCTATACCTGGAACATCATGTATGTTTTATTTACTGGATGTTTACATTTTAGGGAGAAAAACATTTATATTTTTAAAAAGTAAATGTTGGTAATTTCTTGTTCCTAAGATTTTTATACTATAACAAAACGTGATTTCTCATTAATTTACAATTTCTAAATGAAGACAAGCAAGTACAAAACAGGCTTTACTAATTAGATAATGTCTTTGTTTATCTAAATGAGAAGTGTGTTTTATTTTTAACACAAACATGCAAACCATTTCTTACTTAGCAAGCGTGTTTGGAAAGATTCATGCTGTGTGCCGTGTTCCTCTGCCCTGCCTGGTATGTGAAGGAGATTTGATCTTTACCTTCTTAAATTCCTCTAGTTTCAGGTTGTGGCTGGACTTTTAAAATAATACTACATTATTTCATCCTTTTAAACAAGGTTTAAAATGTGACCTATAAAACAGTGCCAGTGGTTAAAAACAAAACGTGACACTGTCACAGCCTGAAAGAGTTCTTTCTGCTATACATGTCCTACTCGGACGACGTGCCTTTGATTTCCTTGGGAACACTTCTTAAAGAATACTTTATGTTTGCGATAATCTTTGAAGGGCTTGCAAATACAATTTCTGCTTCGTTCATCAGAAAGAGCGGTACGTGTCATTGTGCTTCCATTGGAACCGCAGCCTTTGAAGGACAAGCCTTGCCTCAGCATTCCCTCCTGTCTGCGCAAACCTGGGGACTCTCCCGACGTCTGTGTCCAGAACTGAGACCTCGGGTCCCAGAGTCTCCGGCGGAGTCTGTGCTCCTTGCACTCGAGGCCTGGCTCCAGGAGAGGGTGGAAGGTGGCAAAGGCACCTCCCTGGTCCCTGAGAGATCTTCATCCCTTCCAGGCTCGAGAAGCCTGCTCTGTGGGGACTTAGGGCGGGCAGGCGGCACTGTCCCTGCTGCCCACGAGCCGCCATTCGGGGCCGCGCTCAGCCCTGCCAAGCGCCGGCGAGCTCCGGACGCCCGCGAGCGGTGCTCGGCCTCAGTGCCCGCCGCGCGAAGGGGCCCCTTTCCGTTTGATGCACAGCGTCAGCCGATCTCATCCACGCGCCCAGGGCGTGTTAAGCTCCGGGCGCAGGGCCGGAATGTGGCCCTTGAACACACACCACCTTTCCCGCCGCCCCGCCTTCGCAGGCCGCGATGTCCCCCGATGCGCTGGGCAGCAGCCCGAGGAGAGCCCTGCTCCCCTGGCTCCTCCTCGCCTGCCGAGAAGCCCCGGGCCGCAGGCGCCTGGCGGGGCCGGGACGGGGACACTCACGCTGGCGAAGAGGCCTCCTCGGTGCCAAGGCCCGACCTCCGCTGCCCATCCGGGGGCCTGGTTCTCAGGGGCCGCACCTGTCTGCCCAGGCTTCGGGCCGTGCTCCCACGTGCCACACACACACACACGCACATGCACACACACGCGCGCGCGCGCGCGCACGAACACATGATGCCGCGATCCCATGACCAGGCCCCCCTCGGAGCCCGGTTCCTCTGAAAGAGCCCCGCTCCTTTGCATCGCCGAGGCTCCGGGAGGTCTGGGGTCCCAGAAATAAGAGCAGCGGGAGCCTGGACACTGACCGAAGTGCTCTTCCCACGGATGGAAACGTTCAGGTGGAGGTGGGAGAAGGCCCTCCGAATATCCTCAGGTGCAGGATTCACGTCCCTGGCTGCAGTCAGGATCACTAGGAGGAAATTTAAAAAATGAGCTCCTGGCTCGGACCAGTGTGGCTCAGTTGGTTAAGCATCCTCCACAAGGTGAAAGGTCACAGGTTCAATTCCTGGTCAGGGCACGTTCCTGGGCTGCAGGTTCGATCCCTGCATGGGACTCATATGAGGCAACCAATCCCTGTTTTTCTCTCATGTCACTGTTTCTCTCCCTCTCTTCCTCTCCCTTCCCCTGTCTCTAAAAACAAAAAAAAAAAAAACAAGCACACAAAATCTCTTTTTTAAAAAAGAGAGATCCTGATTTTGTTGGTCTGGGGTGGGGGCTGGGGGGAGGCAAGACCCCTCACTGGAGCCCATGTTTAGAATCCCTGATCTGGTTCAGCCACTTCTCATACAGGCACGAGAAGCTGATGTCACGACAGAAGGGACTTTCCAGATGGTTAATCTCGCTCCATCCACCTTGTTTCACAGATGAGGAAGCTGAGGCCCAGAGGGATTTAGCAGAATCACCCAAGGCTCCATAGCTAGTGATATTTTTTAGTATTTTGGGCAGTTTGACCTTTGTCTCAAAATAGTTCTACTTCTTTCATGTCTAGTTTTATTATCATTAAGCTCTGCTTTAACGCCCCCCCCCCCCAACGCTGCCTACTGCTTAAGAAAATCAAGCTCGCCTGTGTTCCCCAACGTGGCCACCACGCCCACCACAGCCTGGCACCCCTTAGCTTTCCGGAGGCATCGCCTTGTCACCAGGCAGGAGGGGCCTGTGGCCTGTCCCCTCACCTTGGAGGGCTCCACTCTGGCTGGGTTTTTGGCTGTGTCATACTTCCTGGGGCAAGAATCCACAGGGTCAAGGAGACATGCTTACCTGGGAACTCCAGACCTCAGAATATTCCAAGATCATAAAAGGGCCTGTACAGGCCTCTCCTTTAAGTCTTTCTGGGGAAAAAAAAATGAGGGGCGGGAGCATGGTTGGCACTTGGACGTGCAGGCGGGGGGTCCTCACACGGGCATGCAGCGGGAAGAGTGGAGGAACGGGCTTCAGGCTGGGGGCCAGGTCCTCTCTGCTCCCAGTTCAAACGCTGCCTTCTAGTCGTCCAGAAGGTGTGTGTGTCAAGATGGACAGCTAGAACATGCTTAACTGTTTGAGTTATACATTTTAAATACAGAGTCCAACACAAACAATGCCCCTTTGTTATTACAAACTCTTTTATTATAAAGTCATAAGCATGTCATTCTGTAACATACCAAGAGCACACTCAAGCACTTCATGTGACATTTTAGGTGAAATATTCACATTAAAACTATAACTTATTACACCCATACTATCACCCTACCAACCACACTCAGGCAGGCATCACTTCTGCCGGACCCACATCTAGGCGTCCTGCACAGACCTTCGTGTGCACCCTCACCTCGGCCCTGCACGTGCAGGGGCGGGGCCGACTTCTGGGGCACTCAGGGAAGGACCAGTGGTCGTCAACCTTGCTGTTGGCGGGCGAGTGGCCCGGCTGCCAGCGTGTGTCAGATCTGCACTGGCGGTGCCTGGGGGGACCGCAGGCTGTGCCTGCCGTAAAGGGACACGTGGAATGTTGGTGCCACGTGGAGACAGGAGGCGGTGTCCCCGAGGCCCTGGATGGTGAGCAGGTCTGACGAAGTCCTACTTCTACATCCTCGGCGGTGGTTTCTTTTCCAAAATAGAACGTCCATGGAATGTGTGAATCCTAGGGACAGGACTGCTGGGTCATTGCATCGCTCAGATATTTAATCTGCCTAAGTAATTCCAGATTTGCATTTTTCTGTTTTCAGAACGGCTGCACCTGTCTGCCCTCACACTGGCTGCACAGGACGGCTCCGCCGTCCCCCCGTGTCTCTGCCAGCACTTCACATTGTTCAGCTTTCTAATTATTGCCAGATTGCAGATAGAAAAGTTATATCTCGCTGTTGCTCTAATTTGCAAATCTTAAACGTTACTGTCCCAGTCTGTTCAGGCGGCTCTAACAGGACACTGCAGACTGGGCAGCTTATAAGCAACAGGAATTGCCCACAGTTCCAGAGGCGGGAAGTTGGAGATCAGGGGCCAGCATGGTGGGGTTCCGGCGAGGGGCCTCTTCTGGGTGGCAGACGGCTGTTTTCTCCTCCTGTGCTTGCATGGTGGAGACGGCGGGAAAGACCCCTTTTGTAAGTGCACTAAGCCCATTCACGAGGGCTCTACCCTCCTCACCTAATTGCCTCCCAAAGGCCTCCCCTCCTAATATCACACTGGGGGTTAGGATTTCAACATATGAATTTTGAGGGACACGTCCAGTTCATAACAATTGCTAGTGATCTAGAGCAGCTCATCATAGGTCTGTTAGCTTCCATCCGCTCCCGACACTCTCACTGACCCATCGGCTAGCCCAGCTTTCTCTAGCGCCTTCTGCAAGGCATCCATCTGACCTCCAGACTCGCTGTGATACTGGGCAGCAGGAAGGCCCACGACAACACAGCCTTGGCCATTCCTGTTTGTCCTCACCTCTTGCGGACTCCACCTCCTACCTCCTTGTCCCCTAGATCTAGTCTCTCTAGCTGCACTGGCCATGAACAGCCAAAGCCACTCCCATCTCAGGAACTGTGGCTCCCACTGGTCCCGCCGCCTGGACCACTGACGTGCTCCAGGCTTGTTCCCAACTTCCTCTGAGTTTCTGTTCCGATGTCATTTCCTCAGTGACATTTTCTCTTTTCTTTGTACCTAAAGCAGCTCTTTGACTACTTTCTCCCCTTAATTTTCCTTATTAACCACCTGCCCCCCCCAACCTGGCATTCCCATTGCCTGTTATAGGTATTTGCTGGTCTGTTATTTAGTGTCTATTTCTCAGGTACCACAATAGCAAGGACTGTGTCCTTGCACCTGGTACCTGGAAGGGTGCCTGGCACATCGTAGGCAGTATCACTTGTTGAATAAATCATTACCAGTTCTTCCCACACAGATGTATTTTCACAACACTTGATTGCAAACATTTGGACTTTCATTTGTTTTCTCAGGGTGGTTTTTGTTTTTGCTTTCTTTAGAGAGAAAGGAGAGGGGAGAAGGGATGGGGGAAGAGAGGGAGAGAAACATCGGTGTGAGAGAGAAATATCGATCAGTTGCTTCTCGTATGTACTCCAACGAGGGACCAAACCCACAACCCAGGCATGTGCCCTGACTGGGAATTGAACCCGCAACCATTTGCTTTGGATGACGCCCAACCAACTGAGCCACAGCAGACAGGGCTCTTGGGATAGTTTTTAGATCATTAACAGGTCAATGTGGGCAGAAGCATTACAAAAATGACAAAACCCACAAACAGGTGACTAAATCATGCTAAGTGGGAGATTCAATTAGCTCCCCTAAGGTCTCTGGTGCATTCCCCAAATTCACTGGATCTGTATATTTCCAGCTCTGGCTTTGAAAAACAATGGAAATTTCTTCTAAATGTGAAATTACTTCCCATCGTTCATATAGCACAAATGACTTTGTTTCGCTGGTGTTGCTTCTACTGTCTTTAGTCCCACATGCTATTTTCTTATTTACCACAAATACATCTTTCTGTAAAAATTGATCACTTTTTAGGCTTAAAATTTTAGTTCAACACAATGACAGATAAGTAGAAAAGCACCTGGTTCAGTTGCACAAAATCTCTCTAAAAAACTTCATTCCACTTGCTTTCTCTAAAACTCGCAAAAAAACAAAAAGAAAGAAAAAGAAAAAATGGGTAGGAAACACTAGGCTACAATTCAGCCACAGCCAGGTCTTTAAAAAAAAAAGTCAGTTGGAGTGCCAGTTGTATAGGGCCGTCTATTGTTGAAGGAAAAAAAAGTTTTCGCCCCGGGGTGGAAAAGCTAACACTGTCACTAGGATATGGAGAAACCATGGCGAAGCACTGGGGCAGCGAGGCCCCGCAGAACGGCTGGCGGCATCTGCTCCGGGGCCTTTATCAGCGGCCTTGTATGTTCCATTCAAGACTCTCACAACGCTTGTTGGCATGATGTAGACAAATTGACGCAAATTAGTTTAGCACGGGCTATGCAAAGTTTAAGCTTGTTGAGCAACACACGTGGACCACATAGCAACACAGCTCCCAACGCTATGCAAAAGGTGTCGGATGCAAAGGACTAACTACCCAGACTCTCCTCTTCCAGATGGGAAGCAGAATGTACAAATCACTGGTGAGAGCTGGGAGGGGGCGGGCAGGAAGCTGGCAGCAGAGACCAGAGCCCCTCCCCTCCCACACTGACCCTGAAGGCCAGTGATGGAGGAGAAAAGTATCTCCTGAAAGCGCCGCTTGTGCGAAAACCGACTGCCTGTTATTTCATGGCCAGAAATCCTCAAAGGCTTGGCCCCCAAAGATTAAGGGGATTCCGCCACTTTGCTCTTTACTTTTGGTTCAAATATCTTAAGACAATTCCTTGGGGGCTGGTGTCACACAGACCACCTAGAGGGGCCTTCTAATTGTATTTACAGTAATTTAATTACAGCAGGGAGAGCTTCAGAAGGCAGGATTTGCCCAGATTGACACTATAGGTGCCGCTGGCAGAGTTTTAATCTGTTAAATCAACAGAGAAGTGGTAAAAATAAAGCCACTCCAGAGTTCGGGAACTACTTCACGGGCTTTTTTTTTTTTCTTTTTTCAGGGGCGGTTGGGAGAGTGAAGGAGACATTTGCCTGAGGTCCACAGCCTGTGTGCTTTCGTTCATGTTATTTTATACTCCTGCACACATTATGTCCATCCGAACACACACACATGGACAGTTGGCTGTGGTGCACTTATATCCAGACTCGTCTGTGTGTGTGTTTAATTAAATACGTCTCTGGATAGTTATTGAAGAGCTGGTAGCAATGGAGCTCCTGGGGAAGACACCTGGGGGAGGGAATAAGGGGCCAGGGTAGGAGGCGGATTTGCTTTAACCTCATTCTCATTCTTTTGTACTGCTGCTTCTTTCGCCAAAATAAATTTTACACCAAGCATTTAAAATAGTTTTTTAATGGATCCATAGTGAAAATTTCCTGCAACTATTAACTTACAAAAGTCAGCAACCTGTATACAATTCTGTCCATTCAGATTGGCCAGTGTCTTTCCCTTTGGAGGCCTCGGCTTTCCTGTCTGTGACAGGGAGAGAAATGGACCAACGACTCCTGAAGGCCCTTTTCCTTCTAAAGGTGAGAGCCACCAAAGCTTGGAACAGCGTGTGCCGCTACTGCCACCTAGCGGTCGGACTGCGGCCGCGTGGACCCAGCTCTTCGGCATTTTGAGAGGTCTGGCTATAGTTCAAAATGCAAAGACTGCGTTGGCTGTGTGAACACCCTGCGACCCGTAAGTGCTTTGTGGAGCAGGAGAGAGTATAAGTATATTAACAGATCCTTAGATATTGAATAAAATCGTTCTGAGCCCATGATATTTGACTGATAGTAAAAACCCTCATTGCAATTCAGTGGCTCCCAAGGCCGTTGGGACTGTGCTGAGGCCGCTCTGTGTAACAGATGGTTGTTGGGTACCTACCCTCCGGTCCGGGCACTGTGCGGGTGTCTATGCGGTGAGAAGAGGCAGGAACTCGGTGTTGTGCCGTTCAGACACTAGAGCCCGCTAAGGGCAGGCATGAAGACCTTTGGGAGGGGTATTCCCCATTAGTCTATGCATCTCCAGCAGTTAGCATAGACCGGCACATATCGGAAACTTAATAAATGAACAAACGGCCCGGATTTGAATTCACATTCCCTGCTTAGAAGGGCCTTTCCCCTCTGAGCCTCTGCTCCTCAGTCTGTAAAATAGAAATAACATTGCCCCGGATTGTGAGAATCCAGTGTTATAATGACAGGCAATGCCTCTGTCAACTGGAAAATAGTAAAAAAATAACTAAAAATTTTAAAAAGACGTGACAGAGGGAAATCTCCATATTTTGAGATTCACCAAGCATTTACTTTGCATAAATAAGAAATATATTGTTCATTCTCAGAACTGATATTTCCACTTGAGGACTAGGAAATGTTCCCTCCACATCATCTAAGTTAACTTGACTAGCCAAAAACATCGTGGAATAACCCACATTCTGTGGGAAGCACAGAGAGAGAGAGTCCTCCCCACCTCTTCCCCGACACCATCCTTTCCTGGCAAATGAATAGATTGTACTCTTGGTTTTATTTCATCTCCAGATTTCTATATATGTAAACTGAAGGGGTCAAATTAGATAAACTCTAAACTTCCTTCCTTACCATGGCTGGTCCAATGTTGTGAAAAAACCATGATATGCTGCCACCTGCTGGTCATTCACTATATTATTTTACATTTTGAGGAAAGCTGAAGTTTAGCATTTAAATGTTAACTACAACCAAATGAATTTATACACACATTTTCAGTAGAAACTCATTACAGTTCCAAGGAAAAAGTGGTATTTTCCTCCAAAGTAATACTAGCTGAAGCAGTCATTCAGTACTGGGTGCTACTTGTATTCTCCCACTTAAATCTCTTTGACTATCCCCACTGGACAGGTGAGGAAAGCAGCAGACGAAACTCAGGCCCAGCCTTCCTGAGCCCAGGACCCAAACATGGACAGACGTCCCCTGCAGCTGTGTTCCACATCATTGATTTCCTCGCTTCTGACTAGGGAACATCTTTGTAGAAATTTTATGAATTACAAAGAAAATAAAAATAACTTGAAATCCTATGTCTAAAATGAAATCAGTGTCAATGTTTTGTGCATATCTCTAATTTTTAATGATTATACTCTTCATATATTTTTACTTTTACATATAATTTTTTGTCAAAACAAAAGATCTCCTTTCTTTTTAAAAATCATTCATTTATCCAATTAAATTTAACAAATACTTAGTTTGGGCCAGATAAAGATATTGGGTTGGCCAAAAAGTTCGTTGTTTTTTTTTTCCCATAAGATGGCTCTAGTAGCGCTTAATTTTCCTTAACTTCGTTCAAAATAATTTTGTTAGGTTGTATGGTGACTGACAGCTGTCATATCAGCGTGCATTAAAAAAACACTTACCAAAATTCATGAATTTTTGTTAGCCATTTTAATATTGAAGATGGAAGAAATTATGCTCTTCAGCATATTATGCTTTATTATTTCAAAAAAGGTAAAAACACAACTGAAACACAAAAAACAGATTTGTGCAGCATGTGGAGAAAGTGCTGTGACCGATTGAACGTGTCAAAAGTGGCTTGAGAAGTTTCGTGCCGCAGGCGTCTTGCTGGACCATGCTCCATGGTCGGGTAGACCAGCTGAAGTTGATAGCGATGAAATCGAGACTAATTAAGAACAACGTTCTACCATGCAGGAGATAGCTGACATACTCAAATTATTCAAGCCAATAAAGTTATTGGCAAAAAGGAAAGTCTGTCTTTTATTTTATGGAAAAAAAATATGGACTTTTTGGCCAAACCACCACAATGAATGAAATTAAAAAACAAAAACAAAACATGGCATGACCACCACCCTGTGAAGCTCTCAGTCTAGAAGAAGAAATGGACAAATAGTCACAATGAGATACACACTCCAAAAGAAAACAGCTCAGGAGAATAGGGGACAAGGGGCTCACCTACACTGGGGGACCACAAGAACTTCCTTGAGGAGATGATGCTTGGGAAGATATGGCCAATTCAGGAATCTCTTCTCCCCCACCCCCATAAGCAACTTCCCAAGCAATTCTTGGCTACATGGGCGAAAAGCCTGCCGTTTCCATTCTCTTGCCACTGCCCAGGTGGGTATAGAGACAGATTGGTAAGCCCTTCCTTAAGTAGATGAAAGAGTGGGAATAAGGTATTTTTCTCTTATTGCTCGCACCCCTATATTTACAAGTGACTCTTTGGGGACCTCCTCTCTCTTAGGTTCAGGCAGAGGAAAGCTCCTTCCGCCGCCCCAAAACACTGCGCTTCCGCTCCCACCACTAACGGGTGGGTGTCTAGTCTCAACTGTCGGTCCCTCTCGTGGGGGAGAACTAGAGTCCACAGTTTTCAGCTGAGGTCCTAGTGTCAGTTCCTGAGTGACTGGAAAAGGCCCACTCACCGATGGCACCGCTTGGTTCTCATTCCTGCCTGCACGTTCAGGTCACCTGAGCTTTGGTGCTCAGGCTCAGAGATTCTGATGAAGTGATCTGCGGCAGTGCCTGACTCTGGAGGGGCGGCGGGGGGGGGGGGGGGGGTGTTTAAAACTACCAATGTACGAAGCGGGTTTTTTTTAACCAAAGCATTTAAAACTATTATCTGCATCCTTCTCCCAGGCTCTTGAAACTCTTTCCTGGGTTCTGACGTGGTGCGGTTCTGCTCCGCTGGCACGTCTCTCACCATTTCATCTCTTCGGATGTGGATGGATCTCCTTTCCCCTCTTGGCCCCGCCCCCACGTGGAGGGGTTCCCTGGGGATCTTTCTTCATATCATGTTTTTTTTCTTTGTTTCTTTGTCTTCCAGAGCTTCAGCTATCTCTTTCTAGTTCCAGTCTCTTTCTCCAAACCCAGACTCACATTTTATTTTCCTCCTGGACATATACCTGGACATCCAGTAAGATTTCCAGAATCTTGCCCAGGCTGGTGTGGCTCAGTGGATTGAGTGCTGGCCTGTGAACCAAAAGGTCGCCAGTTTGATTCCCGAACAGGGCACATGCCTGGGTTGCTGGCCAGGTCCCCAGTGAGGGGCCTGTGTGTGAGAGGCAGCCATATGTCTCTCACACATCGATGTTGCTCTCCCTTTCTCCCTCCCTTTCCTTCTCTGTAAAAATAAATAAAATCTTAAAAAAAAAACATTTCCAGAATCATTACTTCTGACTATAAAATGCCTTTGTCGAACACTAAGACAACAAATCATCACAAACGTAGTTGCCTAAGGCAGCACGACTTTATCTTACGTTTCCGAAGGTCAGAAGTCTAAAACCGGCCTCACAAGAATTCAGATCAGCATTAGCTGGTGCTGGCTGAGGCTCTAGGGCAGAAACTTGTTTTCTTACCTCTTCCAGCTTCTCGTGGCTGTTGCATTCCTACGCTCCTGGCTCCCTTCCACCTCAAACCCAGCAAGGGTCTGTTGAGTCTCTTCTGCCGCCCTCTTCCCAGTTTAAGGATCCTTGGGATCACATGGGGTTCACCCACTGCTTTTACGATCAGCTGATTAGCACCTTAACTCCACCTGTAAACAATCCCCCTGTCACTTAACAGAACACAACCACTGCGTTGGGAGCTTACGACGGAGGCTTCTTTGGAGGCCGTGGTTCTGCCTACCATCACTCTCTCTTCTTCCATCTAGGACAGTTCTTCATTATTTCTCGCCTGTGTCATTGATCTGCATCGGGTACCTCCTCACTGATACCTCTTGTTTCAGTTTCTCCTTCATCTCTCCTACAGTGGGCTATGAAATCCGTCTTCCCAAGGGCAGTTCAAATAATGCTATTATTTTGTTTGAACACATTCAGCATATCCCTAAATAATTGCTCAGTAATATTGTGTAAAGTAATTAACATTTACTGACACTTTCCCTTTGATCCCCCCCATTCCCACATCTTCCCTTCTACCTCAGGGATAGTCGTACCAAGAAATTTAGGTAACTTTGTGAGTGCATGAATTTATAAATTTTCTACATATAAATGCACCTACAGAAATATATAGGATGTTTTGAGTATGTCTAATTTTTGTACATAAATAATATACCACTGTTTGTATCTCTTTGCAAGTTGTTGGGGTTTTGTTTTTGTTTTTTTTCTGCTGTACCTTGCTTTTGAGAGATATCCACTTGTTCATACATATAAATCTAGTTTATTCTTTTCACTGCTGTATAGATTAATATGATGGACATGTCACATTTAAAACATTTTTGAGTGGCTGATTCACTCACGTGTTTTGGAAGTGGGAATCACACAGCCTTGCTCTTCCTTTGTTCCTGTCCATCCTATTTCCACCCTGTCATTCGTAAGTGCGCTTCCCGTATACCATCCCAGCATTTCATTAGGCAAATACAAGTGTGTATTCTTGTTTTCAACGCCTTTATTTTGCAAAGGCTAGCACATTATATTCATTCTCCTAAATTTTGCTTTTCATTAAACAGTATACCCTGAAATCACTACGTAACTATGAGTTTTCAGCTCTGTGGGAGGTGCAGAAACCTAAGGCCCTTTGTGTATGGAGTTTCTGGGGCAGCAAGACCTCACCTGGGAGCGGACAGTGGTGTACGTACTTAGGAGCCTCGGCAGTGGGCCAATGGCCGATCTTGTCTCGTAGGATGAGCCGCCTGTTTTCCAAGGGCGCAATGGCCATGGCGGCACCTTCCACATTTCCCGAGACTATTGAGCTTGCTAAACATTGTGCAAGAGCAAGGAAAAGGACATGGGACAACAGCAAGCAAATTCCACACGCGGAAACCAACAACGAGCACACTCACTAACAGGCGGAAGCAGTTCTGACCGGAAGCAGGCCCTCAGCGCTCACTCCACGAAACAAAAGTGACGTCCACAAGATTGTTGACGTCAAAGCCCGGGACTCCCACCGGAAAGACGCTTATCAACCAGTTAGCTGACAGGCAAAGAATCTGACTCATGCTTGAGCACTGGAAAAGAGTATTTATGGACTTATGTTGAACGAGTGATAAAGATTCAATTCGGAGTCGATGATTGGCAACGTTCAGTTTTGCTTCTTAGAGAAAATGCAGAACATCTCACTAAGTGTCTGCCTCTGTGAATATCATCTAGCAGTATGTGCTGTTCACAAGAACGCAAAAGGAAGCCCAACTACGTGGATGATCTAAAAACTCGTCCAGTGACCAGAGGCTGCTCTCACCTTGCTTCAGCCTGTTAGATCTTTATCATTTCCAGCTGGTTGCTTCTCTTGTTTTTTTTTTTTTAACCCTCACTGTGACTCAGTGGTTTCCTAATTCTGACTTCTTTCCTAAAGCAATTCACCTTGCAGCCGCAGATTTGACACACCGCGCTAGCAGAGACAAGAACTCTAAAGAAAGTTTACATTATGTATAACTGACAAACTCGAAGTCTAAAGTCAGCATTAACTCTAACAAAACAATCAAAACTCCCAACAATATATCTTGGAGACCTTTCCAAATGAGTTCATAGTGTTGTTCACTTGTTGTGTTTATTTGTTTACACATTGCATTTGTGGGTGGCCCGTAGTTTGCTAGGTCCCTTTCCTATTGAAAGAACGCTGTAATGATGAACACACATTCATTATTTTGTCCACTTGCATGTGGACCATTAGGATAAATTCTCAAAAGCAGGATTGCCGAGTCGAGGGTAGATGGGCTTGCGATTGTGTTGGATGTTGCCAATTGCCCTCTGGAAGAATTGATCACTTGGTGTTCCGTCAGCACAGGGCTGGGCAATATGAGTTTCCACAGGCCTCTCCAAGAGACGGTGTTGTTGAGCAGCTGGGTGTTTGACAATCTGATAGCGGGGAGAGTGTCTCGGGGTAGTTTACACTCGTGTTTCTCTCAGCAAGGGTGAGGAGTGAAGGGCAACATCTTTTCACACTTAAGAGGCATTTGTCTTCTCTTTCCTTTGGACTCCGCCCACTTTTCCTATCATGTTTTTTCACTTCGTCTTAATTTCTTTCGTAGTAAGTGGATTAGCCCAGGGATTAAACCCCTTCTGTCTCTAATATGGGTTGCAAATATTTTTCTCAGTTTACTATTTGCCCTTAATTGTGGTTTCTTCCACTTGAAGAGGTTTTAGGTTTTTATATAGGCAAATTCATCACTCTTTTTTTTTTTTTTTAATATTTTATTTATTTTCAGAGAGAGGAGAAGGGAGGGAGAAAGAGCAATGTATGGTTGCCTCTCACATGGCCCTCATTGGGGACCTGGCCCACAACCCAGGCATATGCCCTGACTGGGAATCGAACTGGGACCCTCTGGTTCCCAGCCCACGCTCAATCCACTGAGCTACACCAGCCGGGCGCACAAACTCATCACTCTTTTTAATGGCATCTGAATTTTGAGTCATAGTTAGAAAGACCTTCCCAAATTCAAGGCTGTAAAACAATTTTACCATTGTAAAGACAATACCCACTTACACCCCAGGTGAAAACGGTTTATCTAAAAAAGTATTTTTACTCCATCAAATGGAGATGCCACCTTCGTCATTTGATGTATGGTGGACTCATGAAGACTGAACTCGGGGCAAACGGCGCTGTAATTAGCGCCTGAACGAAGCTTCTCTTACACGTACACTTTCTCCATGATGCTCATTGCAGCCTTCTTATGCTTAGCTAGGGACACTAGACAGCGTCTCAGCCCCAGGCTTGATGCTATTTTGAACAAAATTATCAACAGAAAGCACAAAATGTGAAAAACATGGCACCAAATAGACTGTAAAAGGACACCGTGTGAAGTAAGAGAGCCGAACCGAGAAGACAAAGTGTGACTCTGTTCACCCTCAGCCGGGAACATGTTTGTTGGACGACTAAAAGTTTCTCCTGCTCTGCACATCTGAGAATGGCCAGGAAGTTGTCGTCTTGATTTGGGGGTTACAAACAAGCTTTAGCAAGAGGGCAAATTTTCAAATGTGGAATTTGTGAGTGATGAGAATTGAGTGGATTATATTTTGTTTATTTATCCACCAGCGGATGAACATTTTGGCTGTTTGTACATTTAGGTTATTATGTATAATGCTAGGGGCATTCACATACAAGCCTTTGTGTAGGTACATGCTTTCATTTTTCATGGGCAGACATCTAGCAGTGGAATCGCTACATCATCTGGTTAGTTTATGTCACCTTTTCAAGAAATTGCCAAACTGTTTTCCGAAGTGGCTGTACCATTTCACAGCCAGCCAGCGATGTCAGAGGGTTCCAGGTACTCCACATCCTCACGAACAGTTGCCACGGCCTGTCTTTTGATTGTAGCCATGTTAGTGGGTGTGAAGTGCTACCTCACTGTTACTTTGATTTACATTTCCCTGATGACTAATCATTTTAAACTTCTTTTCAGGGGTTTATTAGTCATTAATGTATCTTTTATGGTGAGATGTGTACTAATTTGCTCATTTTGAGTTGTCTTCTTATTGAGTGTTTTCTATATTCTGAAACAAGTCCTTTATCAGATACATGATTTCCAAATATTTTCTGTGGTTTGCCTTTTCATATTTGTAGTGCTGTTTTAGGAAGTACCAACATTTAAAATTTTGATTATCTTGTTTATCAATTTTATGTTTTCTGGAATGTGATTTTGGAGTTTTATCTAAGAATGCTTTATTTAACCCAAAGTCATGAGGATTTTCTCCCATGCTTTTTTCCTAGAAGTTACAGTCTTTATCTTTTAAAGCCCAATGATTTTTTTTATTTTTAAGTATTTTTATTGATTATGCAATTACAGTTGTCCCAACTTTGCCCCCTTCGCCCCCTCTGCCTGGCACCCCTCTTTTCTCCAGCAATTCCCTCCCTTAGTTCATGTCCATGAGTCATGCATAAGTTCTTTGGCTTGTCCATTTCTACACTGCTGTTAACATTCCCCTGTCTATTTTGTTCCTATCAATTATGCTTCTTTTTTTCTTTTATTTTTTAATATAGTTTGATTATGCTATTACACTTGTCCCATTTCCCCCCACCCTTTATTCCCCTCCACCCTGTACCTACCCCTCCCACCAGCAATCCACTCCCTCAGTTCATGTCGTGGGTTGTACATACAAGTTCTTTGGCTTCACATTCATTATACTGTTCTTAACCTCCCCCTGTCTATCTTGTACCTGCGATTTATGCTTCTTATTCCCTGTACCTTTTCCCCTGTTCTTCCCCCTCCCCCTCCCTGCTGATAAC
Organism: Micronycteris hirsuta; assembly: GCA_004026765.1. NCBI lineage: Eukaryota > Metazoa > Chordata > Mammalia > Chiroptera > Phyllostomidae > Micronycteris > Micronycteris hirsuta. The sequence continues at coordinate 118,079 of PVJI01000813.1, read as the reverse complement.
CCTCCGTGTGATCTCCATTTCTGTGAATCTCTTCCTGTTCTAGTTGTTCCCTTAGTTTTTTGTTTGTTTCTTTGTTTTAGGTTCAGTTGCTGATAGTTGTGAGTTTGTTGCTTTTTTAATGTTCATGGTTTTGATCTTCTTCTTTTTCTTAAATAAGTCCCTTTAACATTTCCTATAATAATGGCTTGGTGATGATGAACTTCTTTAACTTGACCTTATCTGGGAAGCACTCTATATGCCCTTCCATTCTAAAGGATAGCTTTGCTGGATAGAGTAATCTAGGTTGTAGATCCTTGCTCTTCATGACTGAATACTTCTTTCCAGCCCCTGCTTGCCTGCAGAGTTTTTGAGAAATCAGCTGATAGTCTTATGGGAAGTCTTTTGTAGGTAATTGTCTCCTTTTCTCTTGCTGCTTTTAAGATTCTCTCCTTATCTTTAATCTTGGATAATGTAATTATGATGTGCCTTGGTGTGTTCCTCCTTGGGTTCAATTTCTTTGGGACTCTCTGAGCTTCCTGGACTTCCTGGAAGTCTATTTCCTTTGCCAGATTGGGGAAGTTCTCCTTCATTATGTTTTCAAATAGGTTTTCAATTTCTTGCTCCTCCTCTGCTTCTTCTGGCACCCCTATGATTCGGATGTTGGAACATTTAAAGTTGTCCTGGAGCTTCCTAAGCCTCTCCTCATTTTTTTAAATTCTTGTTTCCTCATCTGTTCTGGCTGAATGTTTTTATTCTCCCTTCTGGTTCAAACCATTGATTTAAGTTCCAGTTTCCTTCCCATCACTGTTGGTTCCCTGTATATTTTCCTTTATTTCACTTTCATAGCCTTCATTTTTTCCTCTATTTTGCGACCATAGTCAACCAATTCTGTGAGCATCCTGATTACCAGTGTTTTGAACTGTGCATCTGATAGGTTGGCTATCTTTTCATGGCTTAGTTGTATTTTTTTCTGGAGCTTTGATATGTTGTTTCGTTTGGGCCATTTTTTTTCTTGGCACACTTGGTAAGTTAGTAAGGGGCGGAGCCTTAGGTGTTCTCCAGGGTGAGGTAATCCACATCGCTGTGTTGTGAGGCTGTCTGTGGGGGAGGGGTCTGAGAGGGAACAGTACCACTTACTCAGCTCTTGGCCAACTTTCAGTCACTTCCTCTGCTACCCAAAAGCAAATTGGGCCCTTCTGGTGCTGATTCCCGGGTGAGTTGGTTTGTGTATGTTCCAGTACCCCATGGGTCTCTCAAAGGCGCTCTCCTGAGGCTGGGAGTTTCTCCTGCTATCGCAACACCCACATGTTTTTTCAGTCAGAGGTTTCAAGGCTTTATTTCCCCCGCACTGGAACCCTGCGTTGCTCAGTCTGTCTCACTCCCCGATTGTTCCTCCCGGTTTATCCGCATGTAAATGTGGGGCCACCTGCTCCACCAGCTGCCGCCTGCCCCAGTCCTCCAGCTGCTGCCTTGTCTCGAGTCCTCTCTGCCCTGGCTGCCCATCCTGCCCCTCCTACCGGTCTGGATGAATGTTTCTTCTTTAACTGCTTGGTTGTTGGACCTCCACACAGTTCGATTTTCTGGAAGTTCTGGTTGTTTTTTGTTTTTAAATTTGTTGTTGTCCTTTGTTAGGTTGTGGGAGGAGGCACAGTGCACCTACCTACATCACCATCTTGGCCGGGAGTCCCCAATTATGCTTCTTAATCCCTGTACCTTTTCTCCCATTCTCCCCCTTCCCCCTCCCCACTGATAACCCTCCAAATGATCTCCAGATCTATGATTCTGTTCCTGTTCTAGTTGTTCACTTAGTTTTTGTTTTTTATAATCAGTTGTTGATAGTTGTGAGTTTGCTGTCATTTTAATATTCATAGTTTTCATCTTTTTCTTAAATAACATTCCATATAATAAATGCTTGGTGATGATAAACTCCTTTAACTTGACCTTATCTGGGAAGCACTTTATCTGCCCTTCCATTCTAAATGATAGTTCTGCTGGATAGAGTAATCTTGGTTGTAGGTCCTTGCTTTTCATGACTTTGAATACTTCTTCTCAGCCCCTTCTTGCCTGTAAGGTTTCTTTTGAGAAATCAGCTGATAGTCTTATGGGAACTCCTTTGTAGGTAACTGTCTCCTTTTCTCTTGCTGCTTTTAAGGTTTTCTCCTTATCTTCAGCCTTTGGCATTTTATTTATGATGTGTCTTGGTGTGTTCCTCTTTGGGTCCAACTTCTTTGGGACTCTCTGTGCTTCCTGAACAAAGGAAATGTCTATTTCCTTTGCCAATTAGGGAAGTTTTCTTTCATTATTTTTTCAAATAAGTTTTCAATTTTTTGCTCTTCCTCTTCTTCTGGCATCCCTATGATTCAGATATTGGCATTTTTGGAGATGTCCCTGAGTCTTCTTATTCTCTCTTCATTTTTTTTTTGAATTCTTGTTTTTTCATTCTGTTCTGGTTGACTGTTTATTCTTCCTTATGTTTCAAGTCATTGATTTGAACCCTAGCTTCCTTCTGTTCACTGTTGGTTCCCTGTGGATTTTTTATTTCACTTAGTGTAGCCTTCATATCTTCCCTTATGCTTTTGCCATACTCAGTGAGTTCTCTGAGCATCCTTATCACCAGTGTTTTGAACTCTGCATCTGATAGGTGGGCCATCTCCATTTCACTTTGTTCTTTTTCTGAGGTTTTGATTTGTTCTTTCATTTGAGCCATATTTCTTTGTTTCCTCCATTTGGCAGCCTCCCAGTGTCTGTTTCTGTGTATTAGGAAGAACTGCTTTGACTCCCTGTGCTAATGTACCTGTTAAGTTGTGTGGGGCAGAACCTTTAGGTATTAACTGGGGTGGGGCAACCCACTTCACTGCTTGTGGTTCTGCATGTTGGGGAATGGTCGGAGAGGGGTCAGTGCCACTGTCTAGCTTCTGGAGGCTTGCTCAGCACTCACCCAATTTTGAGTCACATCACCCCCTTCCTGTATGTGACTGGTGCCCCTCTAGCTATCGCCCCAGTGGTGGTTCCCAGAGTGGGTGGGTTTGCGCTCATTCTAGGACCATGCAGGCCCTTTAAACAGACTCTCCCAAGAGACCGGCAGTTTCTTCTACCACCCCAACTCCAGCTGGTTTTTACAGCCAGAAGTTATGAGGCTTTACTTTCCTGGTGCTGGAACCCTGGGCTGCACGGTCTGGCCTGGGGCTGGGGTCACTTGCTCCCGAGGTATCCTTCCCAGTTTTATCTACCACATGTGAATGTGGGATCCCCCATTCTGCTGGCTGCCACTGCCTCACTGCTACCTCCTCGCCACCACCACACAGTGTCCTCTCCACCTTGGCTCCCCATCTCTGCCTACCTGTTTGGATGAATTTGGCTTCTTTAAATCCTTAGTTGTTGGACTTTCATACAGTTTGATTTTCTGGCAGTTCTGGGTGTGTTTTGTTTTGAGGTTAGTTGTGATCCTTCTTATGGTTGTACAAGGAGGTAAAGTGTGTCTACTTAAAGCCCAATGATTTTAGTAGGATATTGTGTTGAACATTATTGAGCAAGTTTTCCTAGATTATGATAGACCAGCCAAAATGTAGGCTTTTAATTTTTTTAAGGAAAAATATATTTCAAGTTTTTGCTTATAAATAGTCATATGTTCCATTGTTTTGCTTTTCCCCTTCGAGGACTTAATTATTTTGCATGTCTTCCATTATTTGTCATTTTCTCTATAATCCTTTTTATATCTTTCTTTTATTGTTTCACCTTTTTTCTCATTTCTAATCTCCATGCCCATAATTGTGCTTTCAGTCATGTTTAGTCTTCCTTGTGTTTTTAAAATTTAGTCATTATGTTTTGAAATGGTTTTTCCCCACTCTGTTCCTTCTTTGATAACCATAACTGAATGCTTCACCTGTTCCTGTCATCCAACTATCACCTCCTATTAACTGGCCATTTCTTCCCTGAGCTTTTTTACTTCTGCTGTGTTTTTCCTTCTTAGATTCCATCGAAGCATTGAGTTTCTGAATGTTCATGTTGGGATGGTGGTTAATAATTTTCTTTTGCTTTGCGTCAACATTTTTCTGTTGAATTTCTTTGTCCTCAGGAAAATTTTGTTGCCTTTTTTGAGTTTAAGGAAGAGGTCTGGACTATAGATATACATTTAGGAGTAATCAGCACACACATAATATTTAAGCCATGATACTAGAGCTAAATGAGTAACTGAAGTTACTCAAACTAGGGTGTAACTTTCTATTAAGATTTTGGAAGCATAAGCCCTGGGACTCAATGTTTAGAAGTCAGGATGAGAATGCACTAAAAAATAAGATTCAGAGAGAGCCTGAAACACCAGTGAGGATCTAGTGGAGAGCCCAAGAACCCACTCACGTAGCAGCCACCTCTTCTACATTGCCATGAGGTCATGTACAACAAGTAGCCTCTTGGGAAAGGAAAAGGGGAAGACCACCCTGAAAGACTAAGCATTTATCCTTAAAGAAGCTAAGTTGACTCTAAAAAGACTTCTTCTTTAATGCAAAGAGACTGAGTTATCCTTAAAAATGGCAAATTTGTGATTTTCCCCCTGACATCAAAGGGAATGGGAGCATCAAGATACATTATAGAAAATAGAGTGCTATAGGAGGTCTGCTGGAAAAAGCCCAGCCATTGTTAATATAATGAGAACAGTTTGCATGCCATCAGTGTAACCTGGCAACCAAGGAGTGTGGACTGGAATGCATGAACAATGATGACTTCACTGTACTAGTCGGTGGGGGCGGTAGATGCCAGTGAGTGAGCATGTGTACTGTGTGACCATCACATCAAAATGACTGAGTGAACAGAGCAACAAATCTGCATCAGATTTTGTGTTAAGTTTGAATATTCCTCTATGGAAAGTATTTGGATGATTTAGAAGGTCACAGCCATGGGCAACTGGTGATTGGCAGCTTCATCATGACAATGCGCCCATCATGGGGGCTCATGCATCACGTCTCATGTAGAGTTTTTTGGCAAAACATCCAATCACCCAGGTGACTCAGCTCCCCTATAGCCCAGATTTGGCACCCCGCGATTCTGGCTTTTCCCAAAACTAAAATCACCTTTGAAAGGGAAGAGATTTCAGACAGTTGATGAGATTCAGGAAAATATAACAGGGCAGCTGATGGCCATTGGGAAAACAGTGTGATGTCCCAAGGTGCCTACTATGAAGGGGACGGAGGTGTCATCATCTTATGTACAATGTTTCTTGTATCTTCTTCAATAAATGTCTCTACTTTTCATATTATGTGGCTGGATACATTCTGGACAGGCCCTGTATGTATTAAACATTTGGATATAGTGTGCAAAATTTAGATTGATAATTTGATCAACAATCTGATGAAAGACATCCATGTTCCTCAGACACTATGCAGCTGACAGCCCTGGCAGACCCAATTTCCTCCCAGGCCTCAACAGCTTAAACAGAGAGGATGTTGTGCCTTTAATGGTCTACCTCAATGCAAACAGCTACCATGTACTGAGTACATACTCTGTGGGTGAGCAGATTAATACATTTTGTCACTTGATCATCACTACGATCTTAGGAGATAAGGACTATTATTAGTCCACATTTTAGAGATCCTGAAAAAAAAAAATAACCCAGACATGTAACCTTGATCAAAGCAGTAGAATTCTGATTAAAAGCCAAGTCTGGATACAACACCTGGACTTTGCTTCACACATCATACTGCCTAATCATATACCTTGAAATCGAGGTTTAATCTACTCAAGGAATCTTGTGGAAATGAGGGGAGGGGCATAGTTAAGGCAACCTGTGTGAGACCATCTGAGTTAAGGGTGTTGTAGGTCACATCTTCCAGAAGCATAAAGGCACTGACAAATATATCTTGCTCAAATTTTGTCACTCCTATAATCTGTTCTCCTAAGAAGCAATGGGCAGTGGGACTAGTGGCCTATTTTGGGACTATAAACTAGCACAGAGGCTCTGAAAAGCTAATTAATCTCTTGGCAAATAAATGATTAGACCCTCAAAGGGTAAGGATGTGCCCTCAAAGCAAGGAAGGAAAGTAGGTCAAGCAGTCACTGATGCCAAATTTTAGCTTGGCAGTTTTAGATCTGGGAGGAGATTAATGCTAGCTCCTTCGCACTTTGGTGAGGGATTGGGTGAGTCAATGTACTCACATTCAATGTGAGCGCAAAGGTGCCCTAAAACAGGTTTTCTCCCTCTCAGAACTCATTTGCCTTTTCATATTGTTTGACATCAGTGTTTCACTTAGGAGAAATCCATTTACTCTGGTTTCAGAGGACTTGATTTATGGTGCTAGATATTCTCAGGCTATTTCTTCACCTGTACAAGAGGGACCATACCCCTCAGAATGCATATAGTGTTGCCTAAACCATAGGTGGGCAGTTGTTCCTCAACACAGGCCGAACTGAGAGGCTCTCATGCTGTAGTTCACACAAATCCCAGACAAATCATATTGTGTTAGGGGGGCATGTGGAAAACGTTAACTCAGTAAGTCTCCCGTCTCATGGCAAACATAATCAACTATTATTGTTCTACTTTGGGCTGCTCTATTCTGTAATGTTTAAAGGCTCCACCTTGTCCATCTTTGCCAATCCCCATTGAACACTTTACCATTGAAAAGGTTTATGCTAGGATAGCTCTGCTACCGTTTTGGGTGCTTTGCTCAAAGGTAAAGTAATTTAGGTTTCTTACTGGTCCTCTGCATGGGTCTGACATTTATACAGGATGTTGGTGGAAAATAGTAATCATTTGCTCTGCTTATTTATAAATATCCAGTTTAAGTCCTTCTAAAAGTGGGCACTTAATACTCATTAAAAGTATCTTACTTAGAATGATACATTTAAGATTCATTTATATTGTTGTATTAGTCGTTTGTCCCTTATATTTGAGTAGATTTCATTGTATGTATGTACCACCATTTGCTTATCCATTCACCAATTAAAGGGAACTTAGATTGTTTCCAGTTTGCAGATATTATAAAATATTTGTCCAGGTCTTGTGTGAACATGTTTTCATATCTCTTGGGTAAACATCTAGGAGTGGGATAGCTGGGTCATATAGTGAGTATATGATTATGTTTTCCCAAGTGTTTCTACCGTTCTGCATTTCCATCAACAATGTTGGGGAGTTCTAATTGTTCCATATCCTCAGCAGCATTTGCTGTTTTTTGTTTTGATTTGCATTTCCCTGATGAGTAATGATGATGAGCATCATTTCTTGTGCCATCCATATATCTTCTATGGTTATCGTTCACTTATGTCAATGTTTTAAAAAATTGGTTTGTCTTGTTGAGTTGTAGTTCTTCAGATACACTGAACACAGACATTTATCAGATATGCATTTTGTGTATATTTTCTCCCAGCCTGTTGTTTATCCTTTCATTTCGCATGCCATCCAGAAAGAAAGAAGGAGCTCCTTCCCTTTGCAACAACATGAATGGAACTGGAAAGTATTATGCTAAGTGAAGTAAGTCAGGCACCGAAAGACAAATACCATATGATCTCACCAAAAGTGGAACCTAATTAACAAAACACACTGGCAAGCAAAATATAGCCAGAGACATTGAAATCGACAACAAACTGACAGTAACCAGAGAGGAGGGGAGAGGGAAATAACGTGGGAAAGAAGAGAAAGGGACATAACTGAACATGAATGAGGGACCCATGGATGGAGCCAAGGGGGGTGGGCCTGCGTAGGGTGGGGATAAGTGGTGGTGGGAAAATGGAGATAACTGTATTGGAACATCAATACAAAAAAGTTTTTAAAAAAGTGCCATCCAAAGAGTGTAAGTTTTTATAAATTAAAAATTTTTATTGTATGGATTGTGCTAAGAAATTTTTTGCCTTACCTAAGATTATGAAGATTTTCTGTTTTCTTCTAAAAGCTTTATAATATTACCTTTAGAATTCTGATACATTTAGAATTATTTTGCACATGGTGCAAGGTATGGATTGACAGGTTGAAGTTCTTTTTTTCTTTGCAAAATGATATCCAATTATTCCAGCATCAGTTATTTCTTTTCACTATCTTTTGATAAGGTTGAATTTAGCAAACACTCTATATGGAGAATCTACAAAAATGAAGAACTGCTAGCTTTGATGTGAAAACCCTATGGCTGGAGATAGGAGGGCAGTTCTGTTTCTTTGACTGGCAAGAAATGTGTAAGTGGTATGCTTTTCACTTCACAGATGTGCACCATATAGGGCAGTCTAAATCGTCAATGCTCTCTAACCAAAGATCGCCAGGAACACGCCTGTGGTGGAACAAATTGAGCTCATTACTTGTCGCAGCAAGGGAGAACACATACTATGGGAAACTGTGAAGCACCTTATTCAGAGGGGGTTGCAAAGGAGTTATATTGAGATTTTGGTTTGTGTTAGGTGATTTGGGAGACTTTGCTCTAAAATTAGATGTTGTCAGAAGCAGGGGTAATTCTATGACTGGGTAGCTTAATAAATCTTTATATAGAAAGAGGGAAGACTAGAATGAGACTAAAGCTGCAAGTGGTAAAGAAGTTAACAGCTACTCATATTAGTTTGATATTTTCAGATTGCGTATTCCATCTGGAGGCTTGAATTGGGTTCATGTTTTTCTCTGTGTTCAGACATGGCCATGAAGTAGTCTTACTTTTGTCTTGATCCATCATGGTCATGCAGGGACCTATTCTTTTTTTTTTCTAATTGATTATGCTATTATAGTTGCCCCAATTTTCTCCCCTTTGCCCCACCCCCCAGCACCCCCCCCACTCCCTAAGGCAATCCCCCCATCATTGTTCATGTCCATGGGTCATGCATAGGTTCTTTGGCTACTTCATTTCTTGTACTGTACTTTACATCCCCATGGCTATTATGTAACTACCTATTTATACTTCTTAATCCCCTCACCTCTTCACCCATTCCCCATACCCTCCTCCACAAATCTGGTAACCATCAAAATGATCTGCATATCTGTGATTCTGTCTCTGTTCTTCTTGTGTGCTTAGTTTGTTTTTTTAGATTCAATTGTTGACAGATATGTAATTATTCCATTTTATTGTTCATAGTTATTATCTTTTTCTTAAATAAGTCCCTTTAACATTTCATATAATAATGGCTTGGTGATGGTGAACTCCTTTAGTTTTGTCTTGTCTGGGAATCTCTTTAACTGCCCTTCCATTCTAAATGCTCTCTTTGCTGGATAGAGTAATCTTGGATGTAGGTCCTTGCTTTTCATCTTTGAATACTTCTTGCCAGTCCCCTCCAACCTGCATTCTTTTGAGAAGTCAGCTGACATTCTTATGGAAACTCCTTTGTAGATAACTCTGCTTTTCTTTTGCTGTTTTTAAGATTCTTTCTTTATCTTTAAACTTTGGCATTTTAATTATGATGTGTCTTGGTGCGGGCCCCTTTGCATCCATCTTTTTTGAAACTCCCTTTGCTTCCTGGACTTGTATGTCTATTTCCGTCACCAAATTAGGGAAGTTTTCTTTCATTATTTTTTTTCAAATAGATTTCCAATTTCTTGCTCTTTCTCTTCTCCTTCTGGCACCCCTGATGAAAATGTTGGATCATCTGAAACTGTCCCAGAGGCTCCTTACACTACCCTCAATTTTTTGGATTCTTTTTTCTTCTTGTTGTTCTGTTGACTTTTTTTGTTTTGTTTTGTTTTTGGGGTTTTCTTTTTTGCTTCCTTATGTTCCAAATCATTGATTTGATTCTCAGCTTCATCCACTCTACTGTTGATTCCCTGTAAATTGTTCTTTATTTTAGTATATATTTTGTTTCTGACTGGATCTTTTTTATGCTGTTGAGGTCCTCACTAAGTTCCTTGAGCATCCTTATAACCAGTGTTTTGAGCTCTGCATCTGATAGATTACTTAGCTCCATTTTGTTTAGTTCTTTTTCTCAAGTTTTGATCTGTTCTTTTATTTGGGTCACATTTGTCTCCTCATTTTGGCAGCCTCCCTGTGTTTGTTTCTATGTATTAGGTAGAGATGCTGTGACTCCCTGTCTTGGTAGCATGGCCTAATGAAGTAGATGTCATGTAGGGTCCAGTGATACCTCCCCTATTGCCCAAGGCGCACCCCTTGTGTGGGCTAAGTACACCCTCCTTTAATAGTTGAGTCTCGATTGCTGTTGGCAGATCAATGGGAGGGATTTACCCAGCTCTATCAGCTGTAAGGACTGGCTGTGACCACGACCACCAACCTCTGCCCTCTGTAGAGGATCAGCTGTGAGGGGGCAGCGTGGTGGTGTTCTGTTGTGGTCTGTATCTGTCCACTGGGTGCATAGGCTCTGGGGGTTCCTGGGTGGTGCAGGCCAAGGTAGCCACTGCCTGTGTTTTTCCCTGGGGCCAACCTGCCCGAGCTATAAAGCAACCTAAGATGGCTGCTACTTGTGCCGGGCTTGGAGATTTCCAGGTGAAGCCAAGCTGTGAACCTAGGCTGTTTGCTGCTAATGCTGGGCCTGGGGCCCCTTAGCAAGAGGTTTTGGGGTTAGGGGCTCACTGAGGCTAGCTATTGCTTGAGAGGATTTACGATGTTGTAAAGCGTGAGCCAAGACCAGCCATTCATATAGAAAAGCAGCTTGGCTGGGCCCACAAGTTGGGTGGCACAGGGTCTCTTGGTATCTCCAGGGTGGGGCAAACAGTATTAGCCAGGTTGATGGAGTCTCAGATATGGCACCAGCCTGCTAACTCTGTGGAAAGGGTTCAGAAAAGGGATAATGGCCTCTGCTCACCTTTCTGTCTGGGAAAAGCTGTCCCCCAAGGCTCCCCTTGATGCCAGACACTTGTTTCTCCCTGTATGCTACTGGTGCCTTTCAAGCTGCTGCCCTGGGTGCTGGAGCTCAGAGGGAGTGAGTTTGATTAAGTCTGTGTGTGTGGGTTCTTTAAGAGGAATTACTTGGGGCTCCAGCTATTTCTTCTAGCAACTGAATCCCCACTGAGTTTTCAGTCAGAAATTATGGGGTCTTATTTTTCTGGCACTGGAACTCTGGGCTCAGGGGCCTGGTGTGGGGCTGGGACCCGTCGCTCCTAAAATATCCCTCCTTAATTTTTATTGGGGTTTTCTTTTTTGGATGTGGGACCAACCCATTCCACATTGACACCCCTCCTATCAGTCTGGATGGATGTGGTTTCTTTAATTCCATACTAGTCAGACTTCCATTCAACTGGATCTCTGATGGTTCTGAGTGACGGTTGTTCTATATTTTAGTTGTAATTTTGATGTGGTTATACAAAGAGGCAAACCAGGTTTACCTATGCTACCATCTTGACCGGAAGTCAGAGTGACCTTTTCTGAGGTTGATGTTCTCTGAAACTGTTTATGTTCAATAGGAGACAGCAAGGCCTAGCTGTGCCAGGTCAGCTCCCAGAAACACCAAGACTCAGCCTATAGCATCAGACAGGCTACTCAGTATCAGGGACATCTTTTTTCTTTTTCAGAATATAGTGGCTAAGAACTGAGGCCCTAGAGTCAGAAAAAATTGTGTTTGATTCCTAGGTCTGCTCTTCACTAGCTGTGGGCTATTGAGTAAATTATCTAACTTCTCTATGCTCACTTTCCTCATATGAATATGGGGATAATAATAGTACTTGCAACATTATATTGTTGGGAGAAATGAGATTATACTAAAAACTTGTATTACATAAATCTTAGTTATTATTGTCATATCACAGAAAAAATTAAGGATATTGGGGAATAGAAGGAAAAACCAATAACAGTCAAGGTAATTGTGCCAAAAAAGTCAGAGTAGTAAAAAAGTGAGGCTATAAAAGCAAAATAATTTACATTGGGTGGTAATCCATGTAAAGTTGTTAACTATCCTGTTTATTTCAAAATGCCAGGATAATTAATGCATTACATACATAAAAACCTGATGAGCCCTGGCCGGGGTGGCTCAGTAGGTTGGAACATTGTCCCATGCACCAGAAGGTTGAAGGTTTTATTCCTGGAAACCTGGTTAGGGGCACATGCTGGAGGCAACCAATCGCTGTTTCTCTTTCTCTCTCCCTTCCTCTCTCTATAAAAATCAATTAAAAAATATCTTTGGGTAAGGATTAGGAAAAAAAACCATGGTGAAACATAGGAAAATGTATGGACCTCACACCAAGTGAGCTGTCATTTAAATGAGTTCACACAGAAACACTGAGCAGAGCGGTTGACAATTCAATAATGAAACCGCCATTGTGCATACGCCAGGAGGTAGATTTGTGTGTTGGGTAGAAGGCTGGACTGGCTTCCCCTTCAATTTCAATGTACTATCAGCCTATAAATGATTCATTTCTTGCTTTTGTGTTTCTGGTCTCCAGCTTGCTTATTTCTGGCCCTTACTTTTTGTATGACCCCACCTTGTTAAGCTACAATGTCACGTCTAATTTCTCTAGCTTTTCAATAATGCAAAAGGCTCTCTGTAACCAACCAGAGCAGGGGTGCCCAACCTTTTGGCGTCTCTGGGCCACACTGGAAGAAGAGTTGTCTTGGGCCACATGTTAAATACATTGTGACACATAATCACAAAAACATCCCACAATGTTTTAAGTAAACCTACGATTTTATGTTGGGCCGCATTCATAGCCATCCTGGGCCGGATGCAGCTTGTGGGCCACGGGTTGGACACCCCTGAACTAGAGGAAAACTTAGCCATTTAAGAGACTGGCTAATTGATAAAGGATATAATAAGAATTTGTCCATTAAAAAAAATGTGATTGCCTGAAGGCATTAAGGACTATTTTAGGACATCATACTGTCTTTCAAAAATAACATCCAGAAATGAAAGTTTCATTTTAATAATCTAAGAATGGGATTTCAGGCCAGGAATCAAGAACTGAGTGGATTCAATCTATAAAATGAATAGGGCGTGACTTCCTTGCAGCTCCTGCTGCTGCGCCACGGCAGCCCAAATAAAGATAGCATCCCTTTGTAGAAGCCATTCCAGCAAGATCATAATATTTATTTTCACATTAGATCTAGAGGTGGGTGGCCACCGACTGGTGCTATTCATTTCATAGGTAAGAATACTGAGGCAGTAAGACACGATTAGTGTCATGCTTTTAAGAAATATGTGACCTCTTGCACTTGCAGTTTTGGAAAGTTCTCGTGAACTCACAACCTGCCCCCCCCCCCAAACTGCCCTACAGCTCTGTTGGTTTATAAGACGGTTTCAACTACTGCTGTGGATTATGGTTTTAATAACCACAGAAATGCAAAATCTCCCAGGATGGCTACAGCTTCAGCAATCACTCATACTTTAATAATGATTACAGTACATTTTCTTGTAGAGCGAAAGAAATGCAAAGGGAAGGAAGAAACACTAATTGTACACGTCATAACTCTGCCTAGCGTTCACATGTGCAGGGGAAAGGTTTGTGTGGTAACAAGAAAACAGAGTGGGTGTACACCTCTTCACAGATTCTCCTAATCATCTAAATTGTATTTTTAAATCGACAAGATTACCTAATGTACTCTTTTAAGTTCTGGAGAACCAAAATGTCTTGACAGTCTCAGCACAATGGTCTAAGTGGATTTGATTCGCTGCTTTGATAAATCAATGATTAGGCTGAAAGCCTATATTTAGTCCGCTCTATTGAAGACCTGGGTGGAAGTCGGCTTCTTCCAGGCTTTCCTTGGTGGTCCTTTGCTGAGCCTTGGCAAGTCACTCAGTTGCACCACCCTGCTTATTTTGCGTTAGGGAAAAAAAAAAAAACATTATGAGAGCTCATTTATTGGTTGCTTCATGTGTATGTTTTGTCTCACTAACTAGATTGTGAAGATCTCACAGTAGCCCAGGAATTAATTTTATAAAGACCTTTCAACCCCTGGACCTCTTGCTTCCCTCAAAAACCTGTAACTGAGTTACTGTCATCTTCACTTTACAGGTGTGGAAAGAGGCAAAGAAAAGTTAATAGATACCGTTTATGTAGTTCAGCAGCCTCTGCACAACTTAACCCGTTGGGTTCTCTCAAGAACGTGTGAAGTGGATACTACAAACCGACCTGGAAGCGTGGAGAGAGAGGCTTCACACCGCACAGAGTTCAGGTTCAGGCAGGATCCTCTTACCAGTGCTCCACTCCTCCCAACACCTTCCAGATCGGCAAGGGAGCGGCCTAAAGCCAGGTGTTCTAATACCCAGTGCACTCCCCTTTTCACGGACACCCATTCTCCGGGCACGTTTAGAGTGCCTGGGGCGCCTGGGCACTGCAGTAAGCGCAGGGCTACGAAGATGAACCACAGGGGTGTCACTCTCAAAGAGCTCAATTCAAGGGCGGGGACCATCTACAGTAGTAGTAGAAACAATAATAATAAATGAGCACGCTGTCTCGTCACCTCTGTCACCTCCACAGCCAGGGCATGCAGAGCCCCAAAGTAAAGTCTGAGAAAAGGCCCAGCTTGACATTCCCCTGAAGAGAAAGAGGGAAGGGGAAAAGGTTGAGATCCCAAGGCAAAGATAGAGCCAAAGAAACTGGCGACCACCCCACCTTCCCTAGGGCGAAGGTTCTGAATTCCGAGCAGCCGTTATCTCGGCGGAACGGTGGCTTCGGGCAGCCACCGAGGTCTGAGCTTGAGACCTCTAGAGCAGCCGCCTCCGCTTTCCCGGGGCTCCGCGCCCCTCGCCTGATCTGATTGGAGGGCGGAGGAAAAGGGCGGGGAGACCCCTGGAGGAGGCGCGCAGGTTGGCCAGGGTTTCCCTCGGAGGCACCCAGTGGGCGAAGGGGCGGGAGCAGGCCTGGGGGAGGGCTGGGGGAGGGGGCGGGCGTCGCGCCTGCGTACTCGGGAGGTGGCCCGCTGGGGGCTGCTGCGAGGGTTGGGCAGTTCGAGAAACGGTGGGCGCCGGAGAATCCCCGGGTGCGCGTGCGCATCGGAGCCGAGCCGCGGGAGGAGGCGGGAGCTGAGGAGTCGCAGAGGGGGCGGGTCGGCGTCCGGCGCCACGTCCGCAGCCAGAGGCCGCTGCCGCCTTCAACGGAGTTTTCTGGCCCTACAGCTTCAGGAGGCGTCGCCGGAGCCCGCAACCGCCCGGGGCTGTGCCAGCCGCTCAGGCCGCCTCAGCTCTTCTTGGTTCTGCCCGCTCCCTCCGCCCGGCCCCGGCCTCAGGCGGCGGCCCCCGATCCTGGCGGTAAGTCGTGCTGGGAGAGTGGGGGGCGCTGTCCCAGCTTCCTGCCTTCCTCTCTGTCGCCTTCTTCCGTTAGCTCTTCTGCCCCTCACCGCCTCTCTCTCCGTGCCTGGCTGCTTGCTGCGAGTGGGGCCTTAGGGGGCACTGAGCGTGAAAGGGGGAGGGGCTGGATGGTGCTGGGGCAGATGGAGGAGGTTCGCTAGCGGGGTTACCCCTTTTTACCAATCCCTGACTTCTCTGCGGCGGTTTGAGATCGGGGACTCCGCTGGAAGCCTCCGTCTGACTTCTTAGCTTCTTGGGTGTCATGCTGGGAGAATGGGGGAGCCAGCAGCCTGGGAGGGGAGAGGGATGCAGCTGAGCGGCTGTGTGCTGGGCTCCCCGCCCCTCTAGCTCCTGACCTGTTGATAAAGCGCTCTCTGGGGTTCTGGCACACAAGCCTTGGACCCCAGTGGACGTTCCCAGTGCTCTTAGTGGGTAGGAAAGCTCTTATCCCTATGTTTAACCTGAACTTGAAAGTGTGGGATTGGAGAGAGGCGCTGGCGGCGCCAGGGGGTGACTGGGGACCGCTGGAGCACCCGTCGGTGCCATCACTGCCTCCGGAGTCTGAATTAAAACCGTGCCTGCCAAGCACACGCAGCATCAAGACTGGTCCCCAAGCTCCCACTTGCCATCCTGTCCTTTCTCCTAAAGAGATCGCCTCTTCTGTGAAAGAAGACAGCAATTCTGGAATCCTAGGGGGGTGGGGGTGCGCTGGGTGTTACAACGTGGAGCGGAGGGAGGTGCTGAGTTCTGTCCTAGCCACGGCTCCTCCAGGGTCATTTTCTGCCTCTCCTGCCACGTCACTCCCGCTGCTAACGGAGGAAGGAAAAAAAAAAAGACTTGCTGGTGCCTAAAGGGATCAGTGGGGGAAGAAGGGGCCTGGAGGAAAGGTTTACAAACATCTAGGGAAAGAGGAAAATTCTTATTTGATCTATCACACTTCTGTGAACCCCGCGCTAATTCCAAATGAAAAGACTTTATTTACTACCTGTGATTATTTGCTCTATGCTATTGTTTAGCCTTGACAACTTCGATTGGTGTGTGTGCGCTAAAGGACTCCCCAGGAATATTGCTACCACACTAACAGACAGATCCATGCCTGTGGGTGTCCATACCTGTTTTTTTTTTTTAAGAGGGGAGTAACCTTTAATAAACCCATATACATCCTGTTTTGATTTTTTTTACACTTCCATGTCTTTAGCCATTGTTATAACAGATGTACCAGAAACCATACCCAGTAAAAATCTGTCTACATGTAGGGACATAGAAAAGCTTACAGTAGTTCTTGTGTTTTAGATTTTTTTTTTAATTCCATGAAAATCTTGACCCTTCTTTGTTTCAGTCATTGAGTATTTGCTGTTCTACTTCCTGAAACTATCTCACTGGATTTTATGTATATACACACCTTCAGAGTAGGGCCTTTACATGCTTGTTCAGGCCGAAACCTCAGTACTTAATACAGTGTCCAGCACACAGTAGTTCACAGATGTCTGTTGCGCTAATGAAGCAGTAACTTAGTGAAGGTGGCCAGTGCTGGTTATCGGTTTGGTGGTGCGCTGTCATTCTGCTCAGCGTTCTGCTTCAGGGCAGCTCTTTGCCATTTTGATACTGTCGGTTGTTACTTGTCACCAGGTAGTCACAAGTTTCACTGGCAGATTATTCTTTCTTTCCTGCCAGATTCCGTGTATTTCTTGTAGTCTGTTTGTTGTTGATTTAATGGGCAAGGCCTGTATTTAAAAGTAGCCTGTTCAGGGTGGCTGATTAACTGGAGAAGCCTGGAAACAGTAAGCTGGTGTTTTACTCCCCGCTGCTTGGTGTATGTGTGTTAAAGCTCTGTATACACATATATTTGAAACTCCTCGTAGTTATTTGGCAAAGAACTCACCCTCACATGGGAGGGAGGATGTGGCAAAATTCCAATATGTAGAATATGCAGAAGAATTTAGCTAATTCATTTATAGTCTTTTTCTTATAGGGAAATTAGCACTTACTGTTTAATAACAGGTCTTTGAAGCAGCGTTGAAGGTAAACTGTTGTACACTGTATTTGGTAGTAGGCTTTATATAGCCTGTTAGTGCCACTTAGCTTCCTTCGGTAAATGGGGCTGGGGGGGCGGGGATTAGCCACAGGCAAATTTATGTTCTATTTTCAGACTCTATTTTCATTATTAATTCATATATATGTGAAGCATTACAGGTACCCCAAAACAACACTGATTCATCTGTTTTCCTTGAAAAAAGAAAGCTTCCTAAGAGGCACTGTTTACTTATTTCTATTATTGGAAGAAATTACCCCCTAGGGAAGAGTGTTGTTAATCCTTGCTCGATATTTGCCAGCTGCTACAGCGGTGATGCTGTTGCACTGGACAGGACCTGCCAGTGAACCGCAGTGGACAGCGGAGAAGTCGGTCACGTCTCACACCTGTAACCAGCTTTGAGGTGGTATAGTTTGTTCACGCCAGGACCAAAGGGTGACACTGGTTTATGTCCAGAACGTAAGTTAAATTATTTGTTCTGCCCTAAAGGCTGTTTTCTATTTTTGCCTTTCTTAGAAAAGTACATCTAAAAAAAGATAGAAACTCGTTTGCATTATGAATTCCTAGAGAGCAGATCTTTTCTGTTTGTTTTTGAATGGAACTAAATTGATAAGTGCAGGGGAAGTGGACCCGAACCTGACTGTAAACCCCGGTCAGGAGGGTTCCTGCGTGTCCTGAATCACACTGCGAACGGCAGCGCCTGCCAGGGCGCCTGCCTGGCACCTGGGCGGGGCTCAGTGTGTGCTGGAGAAACGGTTCCACGAGGTTCGGGCAGACCGAGTACACAGAATTTAATCATTGCTTAAGGGTAACATTTAAAAACTGTCATTTTGACACTTGTACTGTTACTTGTTTCCATGTGTATGCTTTTAAATTTTTTTTTTAAAGATTTTATTTATTTATTTTTAGAGAGAGGGGAAGGGAGGGAGACAGAGAGGGAGAGAAACAGCAATGTATGGTTGCTACTCACATGGCCCTCACTGGGGACCTGGCCTGCAACCCAGGCATGTGCCCTGGCGGGGAATCGAACCGGGACCCTCTGGTTCCCAGCCCGTGCTCAATCCACTGAGCTACACCAGCCAGGGCATGCTTTTAAATTTTACTAGCAGATTATTTACCTTTCATAGTTTTAGATTAGGTGTATGTTTGTCTTCACAATTCCCAATTTAAGAGAAACAGGCCCACCGTAATGGTGAGAACAATCAGGATGATAATGTAGAAAAGTGTTGGGCTGGTCCAAGGGCTTGCTTGTTTTTTTTCCTGTAAGATGGCTCTAGTAGCGCTTAGTCATCTTTAACTTCATTCGAAACAATTGTTAGATTGTATGGTGACAGCTGTCATATCAGTGTGCGTTTAAAAACTTACCGAAATTGGTGAATGTTTGTGAAGCCATTTTAATAGTGAAGATGGAAGGAAATACGCAGCATTTTCGGTGTATTATGCTTTAATATTTCAAGAACGGTAAAAATGCAACTAAAACACAAAAATAGATGTGTGCAGTGTGTGGAGAAGGTGCTGTGACTGACTGAACATGTCAGAAGTGGTTTGTAAGTTCCATGTGGAGGTCTCTCGTGGGATGATGCTCCACAGTCAGGTCGTTGGGGTTGATAGCGGTCAAAGTGAGAACAAGCAATGTCCTACCAGGCGGGAGGGCTGGCGTACTCAAAACATTCAAATCAACAAAGTTGCTGATGAAACTGAAAAATGTGCCTTTTATTTTACGGAAAAAACTAAACAGACTTTTTGCCAAGCCAGTATTTCTCCTTAGTGACAAAGTGGTAATACCCATAAAGAGGTACTATCACCAGAAGTTTGACGCATACCTGCGTGGAGAGGTTGGGCACGGTTTATGTGGGTAAAAGTAAAGATGGCGTTACAGTTAAGGGCTTTAGCAAAAACACTTTTATAAGGTAATTTGGTGTCTTATGATCAAATTGAGAATTCAGAAAAATACATATATATTCTAAATACGGCTTTCGCAGAAGTTTTATTAGCCTGAGTTCTAGAGGAATTTTAATACGGCACACTTGCTGTGAGTACCAGTCTTGCACAAGAGAAGCTCAGGTATAAACACACACACACACACACACATGAAACAGTGCCCGTGGCCTGTTGGGCGTGCGGAGCCCTCTGACGGCAAGTTCCCGTGGCCCAGGGAGCCCGGCTTCTGGCCTGGCGACACTCCACGTTGTGTTTTATTGTTTATTGATAATCCTGGTGGCAACTTTAGTTAATGATATTAAATGTAACTGTGGAGGTTTCTGTATGATAGTTATCTAAATTGCTGTATTTCAGACTTTTCTACCGAAAACACTCCCATCTTAAAAGTCACGGGGATGTGGGAATGTGGTTGGACTGGGAAGACAGGGCTGGTAAATCTGAGTACACTGAGTAAGCTCCAGGCAAGAATGACATTTCTGGGAAGTCTAGCAATCTCTAAAACTTCCCAAGCACTTTAACTATTGAATTAGTGTATATTTAAAAACAACATAGTATTTTAAATTATTGTGGAGTAAAATGCACGCGTCGTGTCTCTCTTGTGGTTCTTGAAGCCCCTGGCATACCACTGCCTGACCTTAAAGATGCACATTTGAAAAGCATGATTCTAGCTTAAAGTGGGTTTTTTTTTAAAACAGGAAATTTGGACCATATATTGGTATGCATCTTTTCTTGTGATGCTTTAATTACTATGGATAGAGATGATATTTTCCCCACTTATTCCACACATAGTTTGTGTCAGTTTGTAGCAAAAACATGTACTAAGAAAATGTAAGAATATAAATAAGGTATTCAAATTGCAGACCAGGGAAAATAGCAGTAAGAGTGGAAGTTTCAGGGAGGTGTGGAGTTGGGGGCAGGTATTACAGGACACAACTATGCAGGCCTCCGGAACTTACCTAGTTGAACAGGAATTTTAGCTTTAAGCTTCCTGGAAGCCAAAGGGAGAAAGGGAGACATCACATCTTTGTTATCTTTATAGAAGAAAGTAAACAGATCTCGAAGAGAAGAAAACATGCTAAGTATTTTGGGGAAACAAAAGGTTTCTGAATACCTCTAAGGAAATTTCTGCTGTAGAGCGCCATGTCAGCGCTGGCAAGTGGGATGGCTCGTGGCCGGTCCCGTAAGTGTGGCCAGTTCCTGCGGTGGCAGCGCACCGCCAGGGCTTCCTTTCCAAGGACGTGACCGTGAATGAAACTCAGTGATGTCGTTTTCCCCAAGTCAGCCTTTTGTGATTCAAGTATATTGTTTTTCAGATGATCAACTGGATTTGAGGGTGAAACTTAGAATAACTGGGTAGATTAACTGTATCATCTTTTAAAATATCCTTTATGTATATCACTGATAGTCAAGACTTAAAATATGTATTTTTCTTTCATTACAAAAGCAATACCTGTTTATGGTAGGAAATTGAAATACAGATTTATATATATATATATATATATATACACACACACATATATATATCTAGATTGCCAGGAGGGAGTGGGAAAAATATGTACCAGTGTATGTGTGTGTTTGTGTATATAATTTTTCCCCACCCTCTACTAGCAGTCTGCTAGCACTCTGGTATACTTCCTTCCAGTCTTTTTATGTGCATTAAAACAAAAGTTGGATCAGTAATATATGCCTGTTATATTCTCTAACTGTAACATTAGCATTTCCCCATAAATTACCGTATTGTCTGCATTGTGTGTGTTTTCAGGAAGCTTATAGATCCATCTCGTGCCTTCCATGAGGCTGTTCTCATTTGACTGTTAATTTTCAGGTATATTTTGTTTTATTTGTTGGCTTCTCTTTCACCTCTGAAACCCGAGCTGTCCGTTATCAGTCTGCTTCTCCCTCATCACTCTTTCCCTGGTCATGTCACCCACGCCCCACAGCCTCAGCCATCACTTCACACCATCTCAGAATCTTAACACGCACTCAGATGTCATGCTGAGGTTCAAGACCCTTAAATCCAATTCCTGCTAAACATCTGTGAATGCCCTGAAGGCATCTCAGTTACCGTTCAAAAGCAATCCTTATGTTGTACCTATGGTCAACAATAATTATCCATTTATTTGTTAGAGGGTAGACCTGAGGTTAAGTGTTCTCATCAGAATTAAATAACATTTTTAAAAGTCTATCTTCTCTCAGAACTTAATGGTTTCTCCTCGCCTGTCCCATGTCTTCATCATCATCTCTACTTAGTTGCTCACACTGGAAATTTTACATCTTATATTCTTTTATCTCACATTAATAACAACAGTTATGTTCTACTTCATACAGAAAATTCAAGTACTTGGATGTCTGTGTATCAGGCATTGATTGTGGCTCTGGGGACGGAACAGTGAACAAAACCAAGCCTTGTTCTCCTGGAGCTCACATTCTAGTAGGAAAGACACAGAGTGAACAGATACATGTATCAAGTGACAGTGAGTACAACGAAGAAAATACAGCAGGGTCAGGTGATAACGATAGGGAGAGGGGTAGGAGCGTGCTTAGCTATTAGAAGGTGGTCAGGGGGACCTTTGATAAGGGGACATTTGCCCAAAGCCCTGAAGGAAGTAAGGAAGCAAGGCCTGTGTATATCGTGGGGAGAGTCTTTCAGGAGAAGGTGAGGAAGCTGTGGTGCTGCTAGACTGGAAGGAGCGAGAGGCAGAACGGTGGGAGAGGGGATTGGAGTGTTAGATTTGGGGCCTTGGAAGTGGAGGGATGGACTCTGAATTTTATTCTAAGGAAAACAGCAAGCAACAGGAGGGTTTTAAGCGAAGTTATGACGTAGCTAGACTGAAAGGGCTAGCCTTCCAAAGGTGTAAGCTTGGGGGCCAGTTAAGAGATTTTGTGGTGCACGTAAGAGGTGACGGTGGTTTACTTGACAGTGGTAGCAGCGGAGGTGTGGTCCTGCGCTGGATTTAGTTAGGTGGCAGCGTACCAGTGATTGGTGGGAATGTTAAAAAAGAGGAGATCAAGAGAGACTCCTCAGTTTTTGGTCCAGACACTTATTTGGACAGGAAAAACTGGCAGAGTTCAGATTATTATTCCATCTCATCGAACTGCTACGTTAGCCACTCGCGGTGTTTAACCTCTATCCTTCCTATTCGTGCTTCAGTTCGCTTCTTACAGCGCGGGTTCGACAGCGTGCTCTGCGCACGGCTCCTCGCTGCCTGCCCACGGGAGGGTAAAGTCAGTTCACGGTATTTGGATGGATTTGCACATGTCTTTCATGCTATCATAATTTAAACCAGTTCGAATCTCCTAAATGCTGGTCTTTAAAAAAAATTACAAGCTCTATGTGGGAAAATTAAGAATATTTTTCAAAGGGATTCTGTATTAGGAGGAAAAGGTAAGACTCAGTACAGATTTGTGGGATATATACAGAAAGGCAGTTTTGAAATGTCTGCAATTAGTGTCGTATCTGTTTTTAAGCTCCTGCTAAAATACGTAAGATACATACGTGTGTGTAACTTCCCCGTATTTCTGTACAGGGTGTGGTAGCATCTGTGTATCAGTGAGCAGGTGATCTGGATTTGCATGTGCGTGGCACGCAGACCCTGGGGTTGCAGTGACGAGCAAGCTAGGCAAAGTGTCTCTCCCCCAGGAACCCACAGTCCAGTGGGCGAGAAAAGCAGCTCCAGAATACGTATTCTCTAGGAAGGGACACATACGTTCTGCCAGGAATTTTTATATGTTTTGTTTTGAATTTGTTAAATAATATTTTCACCTTAGAGTTAGGGCTAGAATATCTAATTTCTATTTTATATTTCCTGAACAACTAGGATCTATGAAGTTATTTGTCCTTAGCCACAGTTTATAGTCCAGTTGGGCTTCAGACTCAGGCTTTCTGATCCTCAGAACCTTAAACACTATGCTGTATAATTCCTCATGATCGTATCATGACGATAAATTAATGAAATATGAACAGAAGCAAATTTAACATTCTGGTTTAAGGGAGCTTTAAGATTAAGGCAAGTCAGTCAAGAACTCATCCCAGTAATGTATCCCTGATACTCTCGTTTTGTTCGTCAGAAACTACAGGTCTTCACTATTACTTTAAATCCTGTGTGTGTGTGGGGGTGGTGGTGATATGCTGAATTCACAAACTGGACCAGCATGAGATTAGGTGCTCTTCTTGATAACTGGCCTGAGTTGGGGTTTTCACTACAGCAACTAAAAGACATTTATTTAAGCACCTGACATGTACTACTGAGTCCCATCTTACAGCGGATTTCGGTTTTAAAGGCACTGCAAACTGAATTACGTGAAGTTAAAATTACCTTTGAAAAATCCCACTCCTCACAACCACAACCTCTACCACCCTCATTTATCATCATTTTTGCCTCGATCGTTGAAATATAGATGAATTTTTATCTGATCATCTGGTGCTTTAAAATCACGAGGAATCATTAAGGGAAACTTCCTTGACTTTCCTCTGACCACCAAAATTAACCCCTTTGTTCTGAAACATGCTGCAGTACATAGAAATCTTGAAAACATTATCGTAAGTCTCCTGACAGGTCTTTCGCCTGTTCTTGCTCTCCTGGTGTGTGTGCTGCCCACACCAGCCAGAAGGATCTCTTAAAAGTATCAGCCAGAACACATCACCCCTCCCTGCTGGTGCCGTGCACTGGCTCCCCGTCTCTCACAGTGAACAGCTGACCGCCATGGTCCGCTGGGGCCTCTGCAGCCCACACCTCACTCCCCCCTCCTCTCCTTACTGCCGCCTGGCAAGGCCTCCGCCATAGTTTCCGGGCCGCTCTTTGATTTATTTCACTTATCATAATGCCCTCAAGTCACAAATGGCAGGATTTCACAGAATCCTTTTAATCTGTGTTGTATATGCACAGATATAGTAATTTAGGCTGATGGGAAAATTTAGGGAATACTTAGTCGACTGCTAAGACTAAAACCTCGTTTTCTGGCCAAGCAAGAAAACTTTTAGGCCACTGTTGACTTGTTTTAATCTTTAAAATGACTATAAAAATAAATATTTTAAAATAGTAAAGGAAATTGGGAAAAGAAAGTTTAACTATGTTTTCTTCATCCCAACTTAAGGTTTATTTTAATTAGGTTCTTTTTCTACTTGTACTTAGAGGTAATCATAGTACTTTCTTTTTCAATGGTAAATTTTGGATTCTTTTGTTACCTATTTATGCTCCAAAAACATCAATCAAAATCGATCTTAGTGATTAGATTGACAGTTTCATCTCTATAGGAGAATGTCATGTTTTTTAAGAGACATTTCAGAGAGAACACTTTTTCGTTATAGTATACATGTTTCTCTGAGTCTGTTGTGAAATAAATTACAATTAAGTTGGCCAATATTCTGTAGAACGAAGCACTTAAAAATTTTTGTCTGCTCACCCCCACCCTCCAACTTTCTTTCGGTCAGTCATTTTCAGTTTCACTGAAGCAGCAGCAACAACGTGGGAAAGCTGGTACTGTTCCTGCCACTCCCTGGTTGGTGTTTAAGATTTATACTGTCCACTAGTGTAATTAAAAGTATTTCTTAAACACTACAAAGTAAGAGAAACACGATGAAGCAGTCTTATGATAGGTGTTTAAAAATGCTGTTTACCTAAGTGCAGTCGGTTAAGTCTCAGTCGAACCTGTGGTGAGGGGCAGTCTCACAAGTTGAGGTTAACGTGAAATGTCTGTTGTGTGTTTTTTAGATCATGAATCAGGCAGATAAAAATCAACAAGAAGTCCCATCTTACCTCAGTGATGAACCACCAGAAGGTAAGTATGCATCTGTAACACTAAGAGTGGAAACAAATATCAACTGAACTAAAGTTCTGATTGTTTTTATTAAATTTAAAGTTAACATAACCCATTCACCTTGTAAGTTAAATGGGCTCCAAAAGTAACTGATGGGAAACTATTTAAGCCTTTAAAATAAAATACAAATATTGGTGAATGGGGCCATAATGTAATTATTTTATTATATAAGATCTATTTTTCAGTTACTCTTATTTTAAAGATTTTATTTATTTATTTTCAGAGAGAGGAGAAGGGAGGGAGAAAGAGCAATGTATGGTTGCCTCTCACATGGCCCTCACTGGGGACCTGGCCCGCAACCCAGGCACGTGCCCTGACTGGGAATTGAACCAGGACCCTCTGGTTCCCAGCCCGCGCTCAATCCACTGAGCTACACCAGGCGGGCTCAGTTACTCTTATTTTAGACCATTTCACAAGAAGAATGTCCTTTCGTTTGTGAAGAGTGGGTGGGTGCAGACGAAAGAGGGAGTAGGTTTATTGTTGACATTGTACATGAAAAAACTCGAGGTACTTGAGATTTGTTGTTAAACTCCCATCATTGCATTACAATCGGTAGCTCTCTTCCTGTGTTACACATGGTCCTTGGGACTGCTTAAATTCTGAGTTTGAAAATTGTTTTATCTTGAGTCATTTTATTCTTACCCTCAAAATTCCTTGGAAACACTAACTGTACAGCTAAATGTCCTGACTGTATACAGAAAATGCCTATAGGCATTTTTTATTTATGGTTTTGGTATAGAATATTACTACACGTAACTCAAATAGTGATCTCCTTAGACAATTGCATGTTTTGTACAGGACAATCATGATAGGTAAGAAAAAGAATCACACTGGAGAGTAAGGGAGGATGTGGCCGACAGACCAGACGGGATTAGCAAGGTGGGCTAGGACGTCTCTGGGAAGAGGCTAGGGCTGAACTTCTAGCCCCGGGTACTGTATTCTGTTCCTGGTTCTGTTACCCGCTGTCCAAAACTTTCTTCCTATATTTCTTATGTTGGCAGAGAAAAATGGAATTGCCAGGAAAATAAACACAATGAAAAGTTCATACTTCAGCCTAAAAGAGGCTGGGGAAAACTAAGCTGGTTAGTTTTAGTTTACTGGAGGAATAGCCTAGAAAATTATTAGCCCACCTGTTTTCCTTGCTTTATTCTTTAGGATAAGAACTCTGAGTCTTGAAAAGAAGTTAGGGCTCGGCGAGAAAGTTAATAAGGACTTTGTGAGAAAGTCGTCAGGAAAGAGGCAGATAAAGGCTGTATCCAGGAACAGGGTTGTCAAGGAAGAGAACCAGCTTCAGGAATGGCTGTGTATGGCAACCTGCTAAGCAAAAGTAGTCTGCGAAGTAAATAATCTATATGGCGGTAATTAAGAGCAAACTGTAATTAAAGATATCAACAGCATTAATATTTATTTAAGAAAATTACCTCCATCAGCTGTAACTGAAAATTTAAAAAAAAACTTTAAAGAAAAATTGTGTTTATCAAATGCTTGTGCACCAAATTTAGCATAGCAGCATAATCCTACATGAGGTATTCAGCATGAAGCAGTTACTTGTTTTATCCTCAAATCAGGATTTCCCCCTTTCCTAGTGTTACTGACCTGGACCTTGATTATAAAAGAATCATCAATTATGTTATCCTTTCCATCATAATTTTATAATTAATGCAGTAGTTCCCCTTCATCCACAGGGGATACATTCAAAGACCCCCTGTGGATGCCTGAAACCTAGGTGGTACTGAACCCTATAAATACTGTTATTTCTCCACATGATAAAGCCTATGATGAAGCTTAGTTTATAAATTAGACACAGTAAGAGATTAACAAGAACTAATAAAATAGAACAGCTGCAACGATATGCTGTGAAAGAAGTTATGTAGACGTGGTCTCTCTCAAAACACCTTACTGTACTGTGCATACGGTGTGAGCACACCAGACACTGGGATTTTCCCCTTCCTCAGTGGGGTGGAGGGGATGGCTCGAGGTTCCATTACGCTATTCAGAGTGGCACACAATGTAAAGCTTATGAATTGTTTATTTCTGAAACTTACCATGTAATATTTTCAGACCACGGATGACTCTGGGTAAGTGAAACTGCCTAAGTGAAACCATAGATAAGGGGTAGTCACCTTATAAAGGGTGGGTTATATGTTCACTCCTTCAAATATATAATTCCTTATTATATATTCAAATGCTTATCTGTATCTTAAGCCTTTTTAGTTATTTAAAAATTTATATTAACTATGCTTATTATTCAAATAGTTTCAATAGAAATTTGGTTTTTATAAATTTGGCTATTGCAGAACATGGAAATTTATACTTATGTGATTGGCTTTCTTAAAACAACTTCCTGATTGTTAGGAAGTCTGATCTGTACTGTTCTTACAAAGATGTGTATTCGTCTTATTTTCTCTCATTAGGTTCAATGAAAGATCACCCACAGCAGCAGCCAGGCATGTTGTCCCGTGTGACTGGGGGTATCTTCAGTGTTACAAAGGGAGCTGTTGGTGCCACCATTGGTGGTGTGGCCTGGATTGGTGGAAAGAGTCTGGAGGTGACCAAAACAGCTGTTACAACTGTGCCTTCCGTGGGAATAGGGCTGGTGAAAGGCAGCGTGTCCGCTGTGGCTGGAGGTGTTGCAGCTGTTGGGTCCGCTGTTGTAAACAAAGTGCCCTTAACAGGAAAGAAGAAAGACAAATCTGACTAAAACATGGAGATACGCTTGCTCTCCACAGCATTATGATGCCAGTGGCATTGAATTGCTAAATTGCGGACCACAACCAAGTCAACTGTTTTGGACGTTTATCTTCTTAAACTGCTGTGTTGAAAGTATTGATGACTGGCTTTCGCCTAAAAAGAAGAGACCAATACTAGCACAGTGTATGAAGGTTTCTCATACTTAAATTCCAGCTTTTTATCTGGTAAAATGTTACACTTATTCAGTTGTAACTGAAGGTATATTTGAATATTTACTGTGTCTTTCAGTTTAACTAAAAATGTGAAGGTTGAATTTAGTAGATGATCTTTGCAGCTCCGTATGTCTGACGTGCCAGGTGACTCATCTGCCCCTTGGAAAGGGGAACTTCGACCTACATAAACTGTAATTTTGATGTGCCTGATAGTTTCAGACGTCTTCGTTTTTTAAATAATCATAGTTGATTAGGCCAAGAAGCATTCTTTTCTTATTTAAGCTGGTAAAAGTAGCAGGATTTAGAGAGATTTAAAAGAAAAGATAAATGGTTTTATGATCCTGAGTGTTAACCATCTTTTGTTAGAGATGCATTACATTAATTTAATCATCAATGCCTTATAAAACATCTTTTCTAGTGCCCTAAGGATGTGCAGTTCTTAGAATTATATATGGATTCTCTTCAAAGTTGTCTATGGAATTAGCGTTCCCTCTTTAAGAACCTCAGGAGTGGTGGGCAAAGGCATTTCTTGCTCTTAGTGGGTGAGACGGTGCTTGTTCGCTGTTAACTGCCAGTGGCTGCAGCCAAACGGTGCGCTTCCACCTGGGCTCCCGCCGCGTTAGGCTCCCCATGCCTAAGGGACATTTCTTTGCTGGCCAAAAGATGTGTTGGGAGAGTTTCAGATTAAGGAGGAACAAACAATTGTAAGTTCTTAAAAATTACCTAGAACATCCAAGATGTAAAAGGAATTCTTCTCACCTATTTTATCTCTAGGATGACTTAAATTAGTAGCAGTACTTCTTAAAAACCTAGTAAAAGAACCACAGTAAGTAGGGTTGACTTTCAAATGGAATGACGTGGGCTCCACGGATTAGTTCTGAATCGTGCTTCAGTGGTTTGTAGGCTTTAAAACGTCCCCTTACTGTCCTTTAAAGCAGCCGTGGACTTTGTATCGTCTTCCAAGTCAGCGTCAGGCAGGGAGCTGATTAGGAGCTCTTGATTATGAATGACGTGTCATCTCTCACCATGTCTCGTCACGTCTCGTTCATTCTAAAGGGCGTGACTGAGCTGAAATTTATCTTTTTGGTTTGTTTTATAAAAACTTAAAAAGTGTATACATAGTTGGCATTCCTTATAATCCAAGCCTGAAAAAAAATCTCAGTTTTCTTTACATTTATGTCCAGAAATCTGCCTCCATTCTGCAGGGTTCCCCGCCACCCCGCCCCTCACAAGGGAGGGGGCGAAAGGCGTCATGCTCTGGAGTAAAGAAGTCAAAGAGCATCCCCGAGAACTCAAAGCAGATTACTCCAGCACAAGGCTTAAATGTTTGTAAAAATGACTCAGAGTTTTACATTAATAATGTGGATTAAGAAATGGATAAGGACATAACTTTTAAAAGCTTTCGTAAGTACCAGGAGGGATTTCAAGAAAATCTACAAAGGTTCTTGAACCTTTCCTACAGTTACAAAACTGAAGTCTTTAAGGAGTTTAATTCATTAGAAATTAAATGGCCATTTCATGCTGTATTATTTAAGGTATACTTCCTTGCTGGTACATCTGGTCAGATATCATAATTAGAAAATGGTTTAAAATAAATCCAAAATTAACAGATGACCACAAATAGTGATCTAAATAACGGTAGGAGAGAACTTGTTTCCTGCGATTTGAAAGGAATTATTGCTAGTTTATATTTCTAATTTATCTTCTCTAGTCAGAGGTTCTGCTGTGCTTTGTACCTGAATTTCTAAATTTAAACTTTAACTTACTGTATGCTTGCATATTTATTTTTAACTTTGCTTGTCTTTAAAACTGCTTGAGGAAAATGGTTGTAATTAATTTCTGCTACAGGAGAGCCACCTGGGATATGTTACCAAGTTTGCTTTCAATTCCAAACTGTAACTGTTCGGGAGAGGCTCCTGCAATGATAGCGGAGAACTATCCAAATGGACAGTTAGTCACGGAGGTTCTTGTTGAAATGAACTTGCCACTTGATATGTATAGCTGTACACTTGAGTCTTTTCCAGTTTATTTTTGTAGGTTAGCAGTTTGACCTGTTAAATAGTACTAATTCACTTCAAGAAACTGAGGTTGTTGCGTCTACCTGGAGGCATCTGTTATGCAGCTTATCTTTAGAGTGGGTATTTGGCACGGTGAGGATAAACTTGTATGGCCCACTGGTTGATCTAATAATGTTGATATGAATCCTGCATTTGGTGAAAGAAATGTCAGATGGAAATAACTGATGACTGAATTTTTTTATATTAAAGAAATGGGAAAAGAATACATGAATCTGTTAATAAAGCACTCTGATCTGCAAAATATAAACTGTCTCATAAAGATCTAAGGAAATAAAGGAAATTTTTAAAACAAGGCAGTCAAAATTTTTAGTTCCATGGAGTTCAGAAAGTACTGTAGCCAGTTTTTAAATTTTTTGATGTTAATGAATAAACAAGATAAAACATCTCTGAAAATGTATTTTGATGCCAACACAGTAAATGCAAATGTGTTTTAAACAGCTCAAATAAAGACTGAAAGTGGAGATTTCTAGGTTTTACCCCAACGTGCGGAATCTCTGCGGCGGGGCCCGGGCTGCACTGGGACCACCTACAGGCAGTACCCGGCACTCTAAAGTCAGGGACTGGCAGAGCGGTGAACAAAGAGTGAGCACTTCCCGCTCTCAAGTAACGTGGAGCCAACCTGGACCTCTCCCGGGGCAGAAATGACTCAAAGGGGTGGGAACCAGTTGGAGGAAGGTAGAAATAGAAAATGGGTATCTACTGGGCATCTGCTTAGCCACCTAGTGCTGTCCTCACATGATCTGATTTAATCCACATGAGGAAAGTATCTTTATTCTCTTTCTACAAACATGGAATAGGCTAACTCTCAACGTTAGTTGAATTTTCCGTATCACTTTTGAGTTCGTCTAAGTCACCCCTCCTCCGGTGTACATCCAGAAACAGAAGTGGGGCTTCTCAGTGGCTAGTCCCTCATTCTGCTGTCGGCGGTAGTGCTGTGTGCTAGATCTTCCTGGCTAACTTGAACTCACCGGAGTCTTCCTGGTGACCATATTTGCTTTGCCAGCTCATTACATGTTGCCACAGAAATGAATTTAGTGTAACTATACATAAATTACTTAAATAACTTTATTTCGTTACTAGAGACTTTTTTCACACAGTCAAATTTAACACGTGTTTTATGTAAGAGTATCTCTCCTTGCTATGTTGTTGCTTTTGATTATTTTCAAGTTTACTCACAGAAAGATCTAAGTAAGAATGCAAGAATGGACAGATTCAAAGGCTTACAAAAGAAAACATGAAGTATGATTTAGTCTAAGGGAAAATAAAGTCAATAAACGGGGTTTTGACCACAAATGTAGGTTTTTCTAATGTAATCTTTTCCAGTTAGAGTTAAGCTACAGATGTATTTCTGAGACCACTAAGTGCCTCTGGTTGTCTGTGCCTCGGGCTGAGCCCTCAAATTTGCTGCTATGCTGATGAGGCTCTTTTTAAACCAACTGCCCCGAAGCACACATGGCCACTTGATTCTGCCAAACTGTCCTACATCCCCTCCTGTACCTGCACTTTCCTACTCCTTGAAATGACTACTCAGTGCCTCCTCCCAACTCTCCTGCTGTGTAGACTCCGCCGCTCCCATTCTACCGTCCTCTGTAAAAAGAGGCAATCTCTGTGAGGCGGCACTCTCCCGCCTCTCACACGACCTGCCTACACCTGTTCCCACGCTCCGTGGACCAGAGCTAGTGTCTCTGCTCTATCCAAAGTCTGCCCATCTTCACTTCGTCAATGGCGTCAATCCCACAGTTTTCCTTCTCTCGTCCATCTCTCTTGGGTCATACCCATCGGCATGTAAACATGTCTTAGTATTTGCTTTCTTTAAAGAAAAATTTCAAGCAAAATTTCTTGAAAAACTATAGTTTCTTCCTCTTCATCTATTCTCTCAACCCACTCCAGGTGCCTTCATACCTTTCTCAGTCCACCAGAATCACTCCTGATAGGACCAACTAATGATTGCCAAATCCACGTCGCTCTTGTCTGTGTCTTAGTTGGCATCTCCAGGGGCATTTAATCTTACTGACCATGCCCTTTTCTTGGCAGATTTCTTCCTCTGCTTAGCCCTTTCCAGGATGGGTAAGCTCGTCAAGAGTCACAGCTTGATATCTGTCTCCAGTCCTGATTTCTCAGACTCCAGACTTTGCCATTTGCTTCTGACACCTCTGCTTGTATATCTAGTAGACATCCCCAAACTGACACCTAAGAGGTGACCATGTAATGTATTTCAAACTGAGACAGCTGACAGAGCGAGCGAGCACCACTGATGATTATGTCAGGGCAACAAGCATAAACTGACTTTCTCCAGGGGTTTCCTACCACACACAGAGATCCCGCTCCTCAGATGTACCTGTAATGCCCATCTAACCTTGCCCCACTCTCCCTGCCCCCATTGTACCGACTGCCGTTCTTTTCCTTGAACACACATTCCCATGTGACTTGGGGTAAATAACTGACCCTCCCTGTGCTTGAGTCTCCTAACCTGTACGGTAGCAAAAAAGGTACCCAACTCAGGGTTGCAAAGCACCACGTGCCCGGCACTTAGCTGGTGCTGCAGAGTTCTTTCCCTCTCCTAAGGAACTGACCAGGTTTGCATGGTGAGGGTTACCTGCACTTGCTGAATGAAGAAAAGGCCTGTATGTTTCACAATTTTTTCCTTAAAGGGCCATGCACACAGATGTTTGGACATCAGAGTCAATTGTTCGGCTGTGTGCTTTCACAAAGTTCAGACTCCACAGCTGAAAGTGGGCCAGTCTTTACGTGGGGTAATGTTTATCTTGGAACAAGATTTAGAAATAGAAATTTGAAATGCTACTAAAACCATCACACACATTTCGTTTTAAAGGCAGACCTGGATTTTCAGAAACATTTTTAAAAGATGCTCCATTTACTTCAACTGTTTATAAATTAAATAATTTCAAATTTAAGGAATTTTACAGAGAAGTTTTCATAAAAATCCCTAAATTTGTTGGTACTCACTCCTTTGGCAGGTCAGGTAGGGGTGACTTTTCTTATGCCAACTCCTTTTCCTAGTCACAAGGTCTGAAAGGAAGTCAGATCACAGTAAATCTGGGTTCTGTCATTTGGCAGCTGAGTGGCCTAAGCTTCAGTTCCCTCATCTGCAAAAATGGGGAAGGTAATGAATGCACTTAAAAGCATTTCATGAGATAAAAATGGTCAATTTTAAACAAACTGACCATACAAGTAAGCTCTAACTGTTCTTTTTTGGATGAGTCATACTTAGTTCTAAAAGACAATTATTCCAACCAGGAGATAAAATAAGCTTTCTCTAAAAAATGTACGAATTTGCTGATGTTTCACTTCACTAAACTATAGAATTCAGACCACAGTAGTGATGTTTCAGAGTTGGTGGCGAGGAAGAAGGCTAGCCTGAAACATGTTATGTAAATTTAAAAAAATGTATCCATGCCTTGAATTAAGGGAGTACATGTGTCAGTTTCTTAGAAATGATTGACTTATAAAATATCACACTGATGTGTCATTTAATAGTATAGGATTTCTTAAAATACAGCTTAAGGTCAAATGACCAACATTATTTAAAATAAATGCAACTTGTATTTTAAAACACTGCAAATGAGCCCTGGCTGGGTGGTGCAGTTGGTTGGAACATCATCCCACACACCAAAAGGCTGCAGGTTCAATTCCTGGCCAAGGGTACGCACTTAGGTGGCAGGTTTGATCCCTGGTCAGGGTATGGGAGGCAACCGATCCATGCTTCTCTCTCCCTTTCTAAAAGCAAAAAACATATCCCCTGAGGATAATCCAGGTAAGGATTAATTACACACACATAGGGCAAATGAGTTGGAGATTATTTCCTCACAGGTAACTTACACACAACTCAGAAGCCAGTAGTTTCATAAAACCACTGGTGCCTGCAAACTGTGTGAATCATGTGTCTTTGCTACTCGGTTCCACTCTGCACTGCCATAAAGCAGCAGTATCAGTCAGCAAGTTACTCATCAACGTTTAATGGTGCCACAGGGTTAAATAATGGCCTTCCTTTTTTGGCCTGAATTTTACCAAAGTTAGCCTCAAACTCTTTTTTTGTTCCATTTAGATTTGCTAGATGTCCATCCTTTATTCTGTAGCCTAAAGAATTCAGCTTCCTGATCCTGTACTGGACTATCTGCGGTGTTAATTCAAGAACCATTGGCGTCTCTCTTATCTGAGCTATGGAAATTCCCTCTTTCAATAATACCTGAATTCTCTCTTCCAAAATGGGAACAGAATAATATAAAAGGGCGGGACATTTCAACACTAATTGCTTCAGGTCATGATCTGTGCATTTAAAAGCATTTTTAGAGAAGGAAATACTGTTCTGTATACTTCTTGGGTCAAGTTGAAAAAGAAACCCTTTCAGTTTGGACAGCAGCTGGAGAATTTCAAAGTCTGTGAAACCTTGCTCCTGGAGAAACTCTAGTGTTTCCTTTACAGCTGCAGAAGAATTTAACAAAATAAATGGGTTTTGGCTTAATAACTTTAGTAGCCAAACTTTCGTGTTGGCCTCGGAGCCACCTAAATTTAGATAACTCTCTTGGAGAATCCTTATCATTTGCTTATTTTTCTCAACTGGATTATGAAAAATACTAGAGGCAGTTGTCAAAAATCTGCTAATGACCACATTTTTGAGTCCCAACTCTTGAAAGAACTGAACATTTCGTTTCCGGTTTTCCTGGTCTTTAACGGTAAAGAAGGATTCTGGAAACTGTTCTATCAACTTGACTAACTCTTCCTCGTTTTTGCAGACCGACCGCCAGAGTTTTCTCTGGACGTTAACAGCAGCTGGGCTGCAGACAACTGCTTCCGGGCAGCGTTCCAGAATGCTGGCTACGGCAGTCTCATCGGCACCCAGCTGTTGTAAAATATTGGCAATTTCTTCAACATAGGTTTCATCCTCCAAAAGTACCCATCCTTTTAATCTGCGAATTTTCCTGACGTCAACTGAAAATTTATAGAGCTTTTCTACTGTCCTTTCATTTTCTTTGTTTGACTGATGATCGGTGGTGCAGGTGAAGCGTGCTACAAAAGGTCTGTGTTTGGGGGCTGAGAGCATCCTTCTGCAAGAACACAGCCTGCAAGGCTGGGATCTCAGCAGCAGCCTCCACAACATGCCTGCAATCCCCAGGCGAACCCCACCGTCCTGGGACTCAGACTGTGCTCAGGGAGCCTGTAAGGAAGAAAACACAGGTTTTAACATAAAAGGTGTTGACCTGTAGAACACAGAGCTGACCTGGGAGCAGCAAGCATGGAAATAACACGGATTTAAATTAGACAGGAAGACTGCTTGTGTGAAATACTAAATCTATCCTCCTGGATCATTTATAAAATACACCTCTTCACTCACGCGTCTTATAAATACATTGTCTATTTGAGCTTTGCAGCGTATTAAATAGTTATTTCTAGGTCACATACCAGAAAAAGTTTCAAAATTCACAGACTGCGGATGTTATTTTGACACAAATTGCCCCTCCTACCAACTCCCATGTTTCTCTTGAAGAGATGTAGATTACTTACTTACATACACAGGTTTTTGATTTTGATTTTTTTTTTAACATTTTACCTTTTTAAGTGATGTTTACCTGAAGCAAACACTTTTTAAGAAGGGGAAGGGTCATCTCTAATTTTATATTTCAGAGTAAATATTTTTGTTGAATAACTATTACCCAAACTAAGTCAGGGAATTTACTTAAAATGAGTTAATGAATGTATGCTTGTTGGATCAGAATGAAGTGAAAATCCTCCTTATAAATCCAGGACTGAAGTAAGTCCTAGCCAGGCACAATGAGAGATGCCCGGCGACCGCCCCCCAGAGCCGCGGGGGTGCGTGGTGGCTGTGCAATGGGGACCGCACGTTCAGGGCAGTGTCACCAGCTGGCCCGCCTCACGGCTGCAGGCGGCTGGGGGGGCTGCGCGGTGCCCGACGCTGCCGCCTTCGGCGCTGTTTTCCTGTATTTCTGGTAATGAGAACAGGCGGTGTGCTGTTTTCACTTTTAGCCCCTGAGAGTTAAGTGTCTCAGCCCCAGCACAGAAGTGCAGCACTGTGCTGTACGGCTGGTTAGCAGCCTTCCCTTATTGTTCGTAGGTCTGAAGAAGAACTGCAAAGCATTTCCCATCCCTGCCCTTAATAATACCCTTGCTCTATGAGCCAAGGACTCTTCACTTTCAGGCCTGTCCTAACAAATCCATATAAATGATGACTCTCTGAGGAAAAAGAATAAGTAACAATGTCCTCCTTTTGGTTTACTTAGCTCAGTTAGTGCTGTGAGGTCGAAAATAATTGTAGGCATGGCCTCTGTTTTACTTCTGGTGCTTCAACCAGAGTTTTCCTCAGATCATTCCTAATGCCAGTTTCCTTCAAATAACTCTCTGACAGCCGAGATATAAATAATAAAGCATTTTTAAAAATTTCTAAGAAGGCCACAGATTTTAACAGGAAGGAGATAATGAGGAAGGGCAGGGGCACGTCTAGGCTGGAGCCCCTCACCCCACGGCCGTGGGGCCCCATGGGCTTGGGCCCACGTCCACACCACACGCTGGAGGGTGTGCGGGCTCTGCAGCCCAGCCGCCCACGCCCGGTGCTGGCCCTAACGTGTGGGATACGTAGGGAAAGTTCCTTAGCCTCAGATTAAACAAGCAAACAAGTAGTCCTTAGAATAGATCCTCACAGTCCATGTTCAGTAAGTATCAATTACAATACCAAAAGCACCATCTGTAAAGTGGAACAGCAGGTAAACGTTACAGGAATATCACGGGGGTTAAAATGCATGTCAGGTGTTTTGCACAGAGCCTGGTACACAGTGAGCACTCGATAAATGGCAGCCATTAGTAGGAAACATCTGGTGTTTATAAAATTCTTATAGTAATGTGACTTTAAGTTGTAGTTTAGACAGAAGAATGTTATTTACAAGGAAAAACTGAAAAGTGTGAAAACTGGATTTTAAATGCTTTTATAAGCAAAATAACTACTTACAAAAGTAATAGTCTCACGATAGAGAATCTGCCAAATTCTGAGAAGTACAAGGAAGTGGAGGAAGTCTTTCATAATCTCATCGCCTGCAGACAACGGTTCACACTTGACATGTAAGGCCATTTTTTCCTATGCTTCTTGCCCCCTTTATTCTAATTTTTAAATCTATAAACCTACCTTATACATGAGCTAGGTTCTAAACTCAGCTTATGAAGTGAAAATAGCAAAAACTTGTAATTTTCCTGGAAAATCTCTTAAGCAGGCACCACACTGGATACTAACATACCACCTCCTGGTAAGTCCAGCGCAGCCAGGGGACCTCCAGGGCTGGACCAGATCCCAAGGTTTGACTGAACCCCAGACGAAGTGGTTGGCTTACTCTGGGGGTTATGTCATAAAAAAGTGACAGACCATTAAATATTAGAACCACACTGACCATGGCATGATGCGCTTGCCCAGTGAGGCTAAGGGAAAAGCAGGCCGTCTCCCGTCCCTGCTTACTCCAGGGGGAACTACCATGCATGCGCTCAGGTGAGCTGTCTGAACAACGGAAGCGGTCGGTCTTGCGTGCGCTCTCTCTCTGATGAACACGGACAGCTGACTACAAAAGTGGAAAGTACAAATGTGGTTCTCTGCAATCAACACACATTATACGGCGGTGGCCAAGACTAGGCTTACAGTCATATTAATATAATAATTAATAGATAATGATATAAAAATAAACTGTTCCATGTGCTTACCACTGTAAACCTACTTTTGCCTATCCCGTTCATATAATTTATTCTTTTATTTTATCCACTGTATCTAACCTTGGCATCAAAATCGCTCTATATATTTAAAATGAGTGTATGATATGTGGGATGGATATGTTATAATGTTGTAATTCATTTCCTAGTATTGAGCAGTTGGGCTATTTGTAATTTTTTGCTATATCCTGAATATCTGTCCACATTTCTTATTTCTTCCTTTAAGATGAATTCCTAGGAGTAGAATTACTTACTGAAGAGGAGATATGTGAAGTTACTCATTTACTACCCAGGAAAACTATCTCTACTGACATTCTCACAAGCAGTATGAGTGATTCTCTCGTCAATTATAATTCTAAGATGTGAAAATGAACACTACAATAACTTAATTTCATTTTAAGTTATTATTAATGAGACTGAGCTTTTCTTAATAAATTATTTTGACCATCCGTACTGCCTTTTGTGACTCACCTATTCCTGCCTTTTGCCTTTTTTCATTGGGGGCATTAAGTCAACTCACACTGCCATGCAATCACTACTACCATTTCCAGAACTTTTTCGTCACCCCCGAGCACAAACTCGGCACCCTTTAAACACTAATCTTGCACTCCTCCTTTCGGTCCCTGGCAATTTCTATTCTACTTTCCGTTTCTATGGATTTGCCTGTTCATGGGACTTCATATGAGTGGAATCACACGGTGTTTGTCCCGCCGTGTCTGGCTGATTTCACTTAGCACAACGTCTTCCAGGTTCATACACAGCATAGCACGAGTCTGTACAAAGCGGTTAATTTGAAGTGGTCAAAGGGTCAGGGCAGTTTCCCTTTCTCGATGATCCCCACTGCTTTTAAGCACCAGATGACTGGATAAAATTCATCCATATTTCCCTCTATAACTTTGTTTCAATTTTAAAGGTTAGTTCCTTTAATTCATTTGAAATTTCTGACTGTGTGCTGAGAATCAAAGTAGATTTTATCAATAGTTTACCTCCAAGCACCACTTTTGAACAATCCTTTCCCTCCCCACGATTTGTGATGCCTCCTGTTACACATTAAATGTAGCTTCTGTTTCTAGCTAGCTTCCATCCTTACTTCCCTACTATTTTGCAGCCACTTGAATGAGGGAAGAGGCTAATTTCTGGCCTTGCCAGATCATTCTGAAACGATCTCTGGTCCACTCATTCCTGCACATTCCCCACCAAATATGTCAAATCTTCTCAAGTCGGACCTCCAGCTTCCCCCCAATACCCTCCCCTCCTTCACTCTTAACCAATGCCCTTCCCGCTCACTTCTACAAAGAAAGGAGAGCGACTCCACACCAAACTTAGACCTTCTGCTATCTCCCCTTCCCTGCACTTACACCTTTCATCACCCAGGGCCATCCCGGCTCCAGTGCTGATTCCAACTCATCTGGGCCGGGACCCCCAGAGCCCGTCTTTCTCACAGTCACTCCGTCAGCTGTACCCTCCACGCTGAGGCTCCTACCCTCACCTCAATGGCTATTCCTCTCACTGCTGCTCCAACTAAATCCCTATTTTCCTCTTCCCCTCGGTTAATTCTTGCCGATTCTTCTCTCTTGCCATTTCTGCTGCTCCTACTTACATAGCTCCCAATAAAGACACCTTTCCTGTGATTAGAGCCAAGGAGTAGCTCTCGCTCCTATCTCTTGACCTCGGCAGCTCCCAGCATAGTTGCCCACTTTCCCCGTGATATACTCTCACTTGACTTTCAGGACTCCCCACTCTCTGTTCTTCCTCTTCCTTCCTACGCATCTGGCCTCCATTTATCTGTCTCCTGCAGGCTCATCTTCAGAGATTGGTTCTAGACCCTCTCCTCTTCTTACACCTCCCGCCCCCGACCCGAGACCCTGTCTTTATCTGGAGCTTCAGTTAATCCACTTGGGCTTCTCCTCAAAATGTGACCCTGTCACCTCCGTGCAATAAACTTTTCAATGGCACTTTAGGATAGACATAAAACAAAATAAAAATATCTCACATGGCATACAAGGCCTCTGCCATCCAACCCACCCCGCCCCCCCCGCCCCAGCCTTCTCCAACCACAGGGTCTTTGGAGACTGAGGGCTAGTCCCCATCCCCCAAACTCCTAGGTTAAGTGTCACTTCCTCAGGGAAACTTCCCTGACCTTCTGGAATAGATGGAGACTCTTGTGCAACCATGGACAGGCTCCTCTGTGCCACTGTCGTAACTGCAGCTGTTCACGTGTTGTTTCTGTCTCACCCTCCACGAGGGCCGGGACTGCTCACCATGTCCCAGTGAACTGCTTCCCCGCCCCTCACCCAGCTGGCACTGGTGGGTCTAGGAAGCATTCCTAGGCAGCTGACCTTGTGTGTGGTCTTCCCCAGCAACCTGCTCTTGATCCTCCTGTCACATGCACTACACTCCTCTAAGTTTGTCCTTCATTCAACCAGCAGTTTTTGGCTTAATTTTAAGCTCGCGCGATGTGTCAGGCATTATGCTAACACTAGCTCTTTTGCTAAAACGTTTCATACCTCTGGGTCACAGACCCATCAGAGAACCTGATGGGAGCCACAGACTCTTTTAAAAAAAAGAGAGTAACCAACACTCATTTTGCAAAATATTTTAGCAGGATTCAGACCCTACAGCCCAACTATGAACAACCTGAACAAGATTGCAAGCACTGGGAGGGCTGGGTGTGACTGCTCTTCTGCTTCATCCCTGTACCCAGCAAAGAGCTTGGTCCACAGAGGAATAGAATTAGTGTTTGTCAACTGAAACTGAATGAGTGAACCAAGTTCAAGAGACAACTTAATGAAGTGGCTAAAACTGTGGGATGCCTGGGCCTCATTCCCAGTCATGCTTTGTTGTGACTTGAGGAAGTCATTTCACCTCTCGGTGTCTCAGTTTGAGCATCCGGAAAAACGGGGACACCACATCCTGAGTGGCTGTGAAAATGAAATGAGTTAATACCACAAATCCCAGAGTATTCGGATATATGACAATCCATTTTAAAGCTGAGAAAGCAGATAAAGTCACTGGTAAAGTGACCTGTCCATGGTTGCTCACCTGATAAAGGGCATTCAAACCCAAGAGCCTGGTTCCAGAGTACAGCCCTTAGCCCTGTGCCTACACATAATAATGCTCTTCGTAAATGTCTGTTAAGACGCAATGTGATACTTCGTATTTATTAGACATTTTGAGGAGTGAAATCCACTTCTGTAATGTGCATAATCTTCATAATTAATATGGGCCCCTCTATAACATAGGTAATTTCAATTGTAATATGCACTAACTGCTGAGTTTCACATTAACTCCAATGGCTATAAGCAGGAAAAACGAAGTCCCAAGAAGAGAATCTTGGGGAGCAATCGAAAGTCACACATCCCTCGTGTGGGGCCTGTGCGTTTCCGCAGAAACTTCCAACCAGAGGCGCCGGGCGTCCGCACAGGCCAGGCAGGCGGAGATGAGCGGCGGGCCGTGGTCCCCTTTCTCGGTGGGCGGCCCTCGACCCCCGACCCCGCAGCAGCTGTTCCAGGGGCGATCACCCCCAGGGACGGAGAAAGGGTGCGACTCACCTGTCGGCGTTTGTTCCCTGCAAGGAGCAGTGAGTCCCGGGCGCCCGGCTCCGTCTTTCCTCCCTCACCGGCCGAAGCTTCCCGTGGCCCTCCGTCTTTCCGAGGACCAGATCCAGGACCCAGGGTCTCCAGCAGCTTGCGAATTTCCCTCAGCAGCGCCAACCAGGGAACCAGCCCCTTTATCGGCAGCCAATCAGAGCCCGAGAGATCCGTGAGCACGCAGACGCTCGCCCCCCAACATAGCCAATCAGAACGCGGGACACGGCCACGTGACCCTCCCGGCTCCCAGGACACTGCAAGGCCGTTGTTGGTGTGTAGATTGGCTTTCTAGGGAACTTAGCCCGGCCCCGGCCAGTCATTGCCTCTGGCATTTTCACACCCTTTCCTTCCCTGCATTTGAAAAAAGTCGGAGTTTCGGTTGCTTTTTCCCTTGGGGAATGTTACAGAGGTAGAATTAACTCAAAAACCACTTATCTTTAAACTAGAGCCATTCTGAATTCCCTGAATAATTCGATAGCTAAATAATTTACAAAAGAAAGGTCGTTTTAAAAGCCCCAAATCTCTTTGGAACGTATGGAGCCTTCCCACTTTACTACCCACCGTCCCTGTCCACTCGGCAGAGAATGTGGCTGCTAACGTCCTTAAAAACCTCCCTCCTGCCACCTTCACCTAAGTATTTGTTCTGTTAACTGTCACGTGGTTTACATTCCAATTACTACTTGTGATGCCGATTAAATTAATTTCTCCTTCAAGTCAAGCTTAATGTCTGTTCCATTTACTCTCACGTTTATCTATCCAATCAACAGATGTTTATGGCAATGCCTATTAAGTGCCAAGCGTGTCAAGCAGTAATAAGAAGGCAGCTGTGGGGAGTTTACATTCTAGTGGAGGACAAAGACATTAACAAACAATAACATAATTAATGGCAACCAGAGTTAAATGTATCCAAGGACAGGATGCCCTTCCCTGCCTAGTTGTCCTATGCTCGTGTGTGGAGCCGGAGTCAGGAAAGCTGTGTGATTTCCCTAGGCTGGAGGTCCCTCACATAAGTGTTTCCACAGTACACTGTGCACAGTTCTAACACAGCCTTAACAAACAACACTGAAATTCTTCCACATGGCCCTCATCTTATGGAGCGAACTCCCTGTGGATACTGATGAATTTATCTTCCTATGAACAATGCTTGGCACATGGTAGGGACTCAGGAAATTCTAATGCTAACAAAATCTTTAGTCTAGCCTTAGTAACCAATTTGTGCTCAACAGGCTTTGTTGAGAGGGACTGGCACTTGACTTTTCAAGTCCAGGGTGGCAGCAAGAATCCTGCTCTTTGTCTCAAGATCGATTCCCTCTAAATTACCCTCATACAAAAACCTTATTATTCATGGTTTATTGAACAGTGTTTCCTGAAATAAAGTGACTTGAGGTCCAGACTAACCAAAGTGTTTCACATGCATTTAGGAAAAGGGGTTAGGATAGGATACAGAGAAGAGAAAGAAGTTAAGGGATGTGAATCCAGGCCTTAGAACTATATGGTCAGGAGGGAGGGAGGAGAGATGTGCGCTAGGGTGCTGGCAGCTTGTACCAGGGCTCCATATGACTATGTAAGGAACAATAATGCCCACGACCCTGTGAATTGTAATCAAAACTGAAAATGACCAACTCAGCTATGCCAGCTGTGTTAAATGTTACCCAAAGACTTTTCCATTCTCAATATCAAATAGTGTATTTCTAGGACCATAAAATCAGAAGAAAAAAAAAGCTTGGATGGAGAAATGGGGGAAAGAACCTAGTACTATGCATATCATCTATAAGAAAATCACAGACATGTTTGAAACTGTGGGAAGATCCTGAAGTTTCTAGTATGTAAGAGATGCATTAAAAATAATACTGTTATCAGCCTTTTATATCCAAAATTTACTAATTTATTATAAATGAGTGTGAAAAATATAAGGATTTTGCAAAGGTTCATTCAAAAGCTTGGTTCTCTCAACTTAATTTTTCCATGTGGCCAGCACAGTTTTTGGTAGTAAGAGTTCAAGAAATATTTGTTGAGTGAATAAAGGGTCTTAAATCCCTCAACTACCAATGGGAAAGGGTTGTTGTTGTTGTTGTTTTAGATTTTACTTATTTTTAGAGATCTGGGAAGGAAGGGAGAAAGAGAGGGAGAGAAACATCAGCTGCCTCTCACATGTCCCTCAACCAAGGACCTGGCCGGCAACCCAGGCAAGTTCCCTGACCAGGAATCGAATGGGTGCCCTTTTGGTTTGTAGGGCGATGCCCAACCCACGGAGCCACGGGGCTGGGCAGCGTTTTTAGAACACTAACCCTTCTAGTGAGGGGAGAACACTGTATTCAAACACAGTGCATCTGCTCAGCTGGAGCACACTGATTAATGCCTCTCTTTCCCCTTCAGTGATTTGTTAGTCACAATTTAGACCAAACTGAAAAAGCTTTCCAAAACAACCTTCCCCCTACATATCAGTGCCTTTGCTGAAATAGTGTTCTTTTTCTGAAATACTTATTCATATTAAAACTGAATCTTTGTTCCCCTGGATGGTGATGGCAAATCCTAGGTCTATGAATTTTTCAATTCTGTACAGTGCATTCAGGTCCAAAGAGTATGATGTGAAATATGGATATTATGAGAAACAAATTATTATTCCTTATTAACAGTGGTGAAAGAAGATAAGGCACATTTTTTTCTTTTCTCAGTAACAGAATTTATTGATCAATATTAATTCATTATCCAGTACACTTTAAAATACACATCATCTAAAATTTATTGTTGTTTCTGGATTTTTGACTCAGAATTATCTTGCGT
This sequence comes from Micronycteris hirsuta, assembly GCA_004026765.1. Lineage (NCBI taxonomy): Eukaryota > Metazoa > Chordata > Mammalia > Chiroptera > Phyllostomidae > Micronycteris > Micronycteris hirsuta. The sequence continues at coordinate 74,110 of PVJI01000813.1, read as the reverse complement.
TACCTTTATATATGATTGTCACACTGAACATCTATCACTACTGAAGATGGGAAAACAAAAGGCTACTTGTTATAATGGCAAGAATTAGCCTACTAGAGACAGGAAAGAGTAGCAGTAATAACAATAACGGCAGCTACCCAGAGCTGCGCTACCCAGTGAGTGACGCAGCACAGCGACGCTGCAGCTGACACCTATCCAGTGCGTCCTACCATGTGCCAGGCACTGTCATGAGCGTTTCATACGCAGTGTGGAGCAGATCCCACTCTCATCCCCACTGTACAGATGAGAACAAAGAAGGCACACAAGGTTAATAACTTGCCCAAGGTCTCAAAGCTCATGGGTGTGAGAGCCAGATATTTGACTCCAGAGTCCATATTCTTAACCTGTTACCCTCTACTGACTCACTCATGGTTACAATCCCATTACTTGAAAAAAATCTTTTTGGTTTTACATATTTCTTGCAGATAACTTTATTTTTAAAAGTACAAAGTATTTGAAAGACACTATTTATATTTGGAATCATTTTCAAAAATACTATTTTACTAAATAAGGGGTGGGCAAAAGTAGGTTTATAGTTGTTCATATGGAAAATAATACAATATTTAATAAATAATAATACAAAAAATAAACTCTGTGCTTCGTGTACTCACAACTATAAGCCTACTCTTGCCCACCCGTTTATATGGCAGCTGTTCCTTCATTCAAAACGGTGACGTGGTTTATACTAGAATCTCTCTAATGTATAATCACATCTCACAAAGTAATGTTCTACCCCGTTCCTCAAACAAACAGAAAGTAAAAAAAGAAAAACAACCATCAAATACACAAGATTCTGTATATGCATATACTTTAATAACAAAGGTCACTTGAGCTATAAATGAACAAAGGAAGGGAGACAAAGAAAACTTAACACATGCTACTTCCACAAGTTTGGTCAGATGGCATACACGGAGCTGTAAAACATGTACTGTCTGTGCTAACAGAGGCTGTAACTACCTATTTTTATTGCACACGTTTCCGAAAACAGAGTGCAAAGTTAAAGCAAACAATGATGTCAAGAAAATTTTAACAAAGTCTTTTAAGAAAGTCTAAAAACCTCCTATTTTCCCACATTGACTCTCAAAACTTTGATTTTTTTTAAATATCAGAATATCAGTTTGCCACTGTAACTTTTACCATACATGAAAAAATTATCAAAAATATACTGATGGGTCTATACTAATTGTGTTATTTATATTTACATTAAGCAATTTCTTTTTACCAAGTTCTTTATATACAAATTACGATGTGTCCTATGTGAAATTCATTAAAAAGTTAAAAACCACAGAAATGTCATTAGAAACAACTGCTTTCCATCAATGAATAACATTTTAAAATAATTTAACTGAAAAAAGTATTGAACTCTCCACCAATTTCAGCTGCAACAGTATTCCTCCTGAATGTTTTCTGTGATTTAAGGGGAAAAGAAATTGGGTAAAACTTGATTGCAAGGAAATAAATGATAAAAATTTGATAAGTGCTTACTGATCTTATCTTTAAGAAATTTACAGTCTAATAAGGCTGGCAACAAAAAAACAGCAATAATTTTAAAAAGGTAAATAGTTTAAGGTAATTGAAAAAACAAAAGACTTGAAAAACTGTCAAATGCACTGTATAAATACTTTTCATATAAATTTAAATCACAAAATAGTATCCCATAGCTAACTGAACTAAAGATAGGCATGGCTTTTTGATACTTTCAAAGGGCCAACATTTTTAAAAATTAAACTATTTACAAACTGGAAAGAATTTAAATTTTAGAAGTATCACAACAGATAAAAGAAATTTATAAAGACTTAAGAGGCAAAGATTTTGGGGAAAGCTCATAAAGGGATTATATTATTACCACTAAAATTAAAAAGTCACTCTTGTTTTAGGCTTGTGGTCATAAGAAGGAAATGGAAAAGCTGTCTTTTTCTGAGAAAGAAAACTTGAGCATAAATTCCTAAGCTTTTTAAATTTAAATATCATTGATTAAATGACCATAAAACCGAGTGCAGCACTTAGTTCAACACAGATGGATTTCTCTTACTTAAGAACTGATTTTATAACAATCGTTGAAAAATGTATGCCTCTCTGGTTTGAAAATAGAGATTAATTCTGTTTTGGAAACTGTCTTAGTTTATGTTGATTACACACTCCACTCACGCGAGAACCCGGGCTGTGAAATACTTACCTAATGAGCGCTCTGTCTCTGCACTTTAGGGCCGATGCTCTGTGTGTCCTCCTCCTGACTAGGGCGCTTCCCACTGCTGACACCAGCGCTCATGGAGCTTCTTCCTACACATTTCAAAAATGTATGTTTAAAATAGGAAAGGTGAAAAGAACAGTACGCTCAAATGCTTCATTCTTACCTTGCTTTAATAGGTGAGTTTGCTGACTGTCTCCATGAGCATAATGTAAAATCCCACTCCCTTGAGTGCAACCTGTTAGTATTTAAAACACAGTAAAATTACTTAAAATAAATTCCAAGTTGTATGTATTAAGACTACAAATCCAATTTTAGTATTTGTATATAAGACCATATATGCTTTTTAAGACTAAACCTCAATTCTTCATATGATCCAAAAATCAGGAAAACTTAAATTTAGGGTCATAGGAATACTGACTGTTCAAAGGCAAAATCGCTGCTAGTCGTTTTCTAAAAAACACTTCTTTACTGGATGACAACAGACATTTGACCATAAAGGCAAACTGGGCAGCAGTGAGATACTCATCCTTCCTGCACCTCCTGTCCCTCTCTACTCCACACCCCTCCCTCAGTCTAAAGCATGTGTCTGGAGATAAAATTCTAATCACACGACAAGGAGGAGACACCGACCACGGGGCAGTTGCCGAGCCTGAGCAATGATACCAACCCTTCTAAAAGGGGTCAGTGTTACAGGAGAATGACCATAAAACTGAATGCAGCATAGTGTGTCCAGATTATGGAAAAATACGGGCATTCCAGCCCCTAGAGAGGTCACCTCATGGCCTGAACAAGACAATCTATTTACTTTTATTAGAATTTCTTCCGGATAAAATAATTCAGCTTTTCAGGTATTCAAAATTGGAAAAGTAGTAGTTTTAATCTGAACTTCCCCCATGACTAGTAATGCCAAATAGGTATTTTATACTGATTTATAGTTTAAAAAATTAAACTATAAATTAAATAAAAACTGTGTTTTATTATAAGAATAAAAATACTTCAAGACATGTATTTATGTATAGCTTATTCGTTTCATGGGCAAGAAAATATAAATCTATAAAAAGAAGAGGAAGGAAATGCAATGTGTGTTGCTGAGATTAAGAATTTTCCAGAGGCATTTAAAAACTTAAGAAAAGTCATAAAGAATCTTGCCCTTTCCTATGCCTTGTGAGATGCTGTAAAATAAACGCCTACAAACAGGGTAAGTATAGGGCATAAAGGGATAAGCTTCGGAAGTACCTAAGTCCTTTCAAATGGAGAAGAATCCTGAGGGGAGAAATTCATAACAGCACAGTCCAAATCCTAAGGACCTTCCCACAGTTGTTCCCACCTCCAGGTCTACAATGCTCTCTCCCCTCCACCTGCCCACCCACCCTCTTCCTTCATTTCTCAACAATCTCTCCCTTCTCGTGGAGACATCATCTTACACTTTATTGCTTTTTCATTTGTTTTTCTTTCCCTTCCACACCCTCATTTAGACTGTAAGCTCACTGTAGCTTTTATATCTTCTACATCTTTTGAAAGCCTCACAGCGCCTAGCCTACAAAGTGTATTACATGCAAATACATGATTAGAGTATTTTTAAGATTTATTAATCCTGTTATACCACAAAATATGTTTCTATAGATTTGGGAAGCAAAATTATTCCAATTTAACTTACTACCATGATTAGTTTTTGCAGGTCGCTGTGAATAATAAATACAGATTTGAGTGGACTAGGAAACAGTACGTTTCCCCCCTGCTGCTACCTGCCTGTTGTCTTAGTGTTTACCAGAACTTCTGACCCTCAGCCTCGCTTTAGGCAGAAAAGGCAGGCTGTGAACTGAAAAACAGGCCTGAAAGAACTTTTGAAATGATACCTTATTGATACCTTATCAGTTTACTTCAAATTGTTCAAAGCTCTGAAAAAGAACATTTCTAAAGTATACTGCCATCATTGGCAACTACTTGACTGCCAGGTAAAACACATTCCAGTAATAGAGCACTTTATCTTATAAACACTATATATGGCATTACATTTGCTAAAGAGGCCCAGTGATACAGGAAAGAATAAGAACTTTAGGACTCCCTGGCCGGTGTAGCTCAGTGGATTGAGTGCAGGCCTGCAGACCAAAGGGTCGCTGGTTTGATTCCCAATCAGGGCATATGCCTGGGTTGCAGGCCAGGTACCCAGTCGGGGGTGTGCAAGAGACAACCACACACTGATGTTTCTCTCCCTCTATTCCTCCTTCCCTTCCTCTCTCTCTAAAAATAAATAAATAAAATCTTTAGAACAATTAAAAATAAAAATATTGACCAATAACAATCAAAAAAAAAAAACAACTTTAGGACTAATCCAACTTGGATCTGAATCTTAGCTCAACTACTTACTAATTTTGGAATCTTGGTTAAATTACCAAACCTTTCTAGGCTTATTTCCCCAACCATAAAATGAGAATTCCACCATCACCTCCCCAGGTTCCTGTAAGAACGTGGCAAACGTCTCCTCACACCAGAAACAAAGTAGGTAGTCAAAACGTTGAGTGTCTTTGTTCCTTTCTCCCTAAGCTAATTTTTGGAGGATAAAGCACATGCTCTCCCTCAAAAGGATGCAGGATATTTCTGAATTTAGGAAGTTTCAATTTTTTACAAAAGGTTTTACTTCTAATAACAATTTTGAACATCTGACTTCTTTTTTAAAAAATGAGCATTCCTTACATGCTGCTTTGTTTTTAATCAAATTAATTATGAGGCTCAATAAATAAGTATTTGATTATTAATCTCTTGATGTTAAGTACAGAATTTTTCTTTTCACTTACTTCCACTGCTGCTACAACCTGGCATATTTTCTCCAGGAGAATATCCCATGAGGCCTCCATTCCCATTAGGATTAGAAGGCACTGATGCAAGAAGACCTAAAGGAAAAAAATTTCCTATTAAATTATGATCAAGATCAACTCAAGGATAGGAACATAAACAGCCACCAAAAAAAACAAGTCAAAGGCAGTTACTGACATACCTAGTCCTCTGTACCGTGAAAGCTGCTGGTAGATCTGTTTCATCCTCTCAATATTCAAACGGCTTGCCTCAGCATGGTTTACCATTGGTTTAGGATAATTAACTCCTATCAAACATTTGGCTACCTTTTGGATACCTTCTGGTGCATTCCAAGGATCGTAGATGTATTTTGCAGGGAAGCCTCTTAGGATAGGCAAATATCGCCTTTTGAGAGAAGGGAGAAAAATTATTAATAAAATGAACTATAAGCGAATTGTAATAAACTACTTATGTATTAGTAATGAAAGACCAAAATCAAGTCAGTAGCATTTAAATGATTTGTTTACCCTTCTCATCTCTGCTAACCATCATGAGTGGGGTGTACTTTAAGTGTTGCTTAAATATGAAAAGCTCTTCCTGGATTAGTTATTCCAAACTGAAATATAATCACCCTCGATTTACCTTATGTAGTCTCCATTGGGATCTGTTCTCCTACCAAAACCAACAGGGCAGTAGCAGTGAAAAAACTGTTGAAAAAAGGAACTACAAGACAGCCACATCCAACTTCCAGCATTTATGCTCCAATCTGCATCAAGCAATAATTCTTCAAATACCTTCAGAAGTAACAGTAACCAGTTAGTTTACACACACATAATTCTAAAAGCAAGCATTTTCCAGGTCTCTGCAGATCAAAAGTTAAGACAAAGAAAATCTAGCACAGAACTGAAATTAAATATTTCAAAGTTAGCTTCCTTGTCTAGGTTTTGTTCTATAATGAGTTATTTCAGGTAAAGAAACATGTCAGTTATATAAGTGGATTTCTGAATAGAATTTACCTTTCTAACCTTTGCAGTGTTATGTGGGAGGAAGGATAAAAAAAAAAATTAAGTAACTGATTTAAAAGGAATATAAGGAGAGGACCCTTGCTGGTGCAGCTCAGTGGATTGAGCACAGGCTGGGAACCAAAGGGTGGCCAGTTCGATTCCCAGTTAGGACACATGCCTGGGTTGTGGGCCAGGTCCGCAGTGAGGGCCATGTGAAAGGCAACCATACATTGCTATTTCTCTCCTCTTTCTCCCTCCCTGCCCCTCTCTCTAAAAATAAATAAAATCTTAAAAAAAAAAAAAGGAATATGAGGAGATCAAAAAATGGAAGAAAAATAAAAGACTAAACACTTTCAAGAAAGCAAAAGAGCTTTCAAATAAGTCACCAACAGAATCTTAGAAGTTTGGTACACTGGCCAAATAAAGGGAGCATCCAAATATAAATGACCTTTGAAAATGCACTGGTATTATAGAGTTTAAGTCTGGAATTTCTTAATCCAAAAGGAAAACAGAATTAAAATATTTAATGATTTTTACATGAAGTCTGTGCTACACATCTACCTCATGTACAACTTTGTACAGATGCATGTATAGATCATGTATAACAGATGCAAAAAAAGCAGAGGATCAGAAATGGTCCTTAGAGAGGGGAAATTTATGATATAGATAAGAAGGTAAAACATATGTATAAGCACAAGAAGATGCCACAAAATGCAGTATGCTTCACTTTACATAACAGAAGTATTACTAAAAAGCTGTGTTGTTGAAGTGAGGTAAAATGAGATATAGTTTAAAATTTATAAGTTCATTATTTCTAAAAACTCTTGGGTAAATCCTTTCTGTGACAGAAAAGATCACCTAAATATATGTTGATGCAATTAAGCCCACAATGTTAAATTTTACGCTTCCCTTGATGGTTATGGTTTAGCTGTACAAATGACTCGAGATTAACTGAATCAGTTTTTGCCTTATCTCCTGTCTGACTACACCATTCTGACTCCAGGAGTGTGATGGTATTCTGGGAATTAAATGCTTTGTCCACTGAAAAACTAGACTATAAATGAATCTACGTAACAGACAACTTCTAAAAAATGCTTTACTGAGGTATAAAGTCCTTCGAAATAACACCATGCTACATTATTTACAACACTTGCCTTCATTCCTTCTTCCCAACTAATCCACAGGTCCCCTCGTGTCAGGAAGCAGGCAACTGCATGTCTGGCCAGATGGTGAATCCACCCCTCCTGACGCAGCTGTGTCATGATGGCATCAATCCAAGGAAAACCCGTCCGGCCTTCTGCCCATTTTGCTAAAGCCTCAGGATTCTTATCCCAGGGAATCTGAACACAGATGGGGTTCCCTTCCATTTTATCAAAGCGTGGGTTACTTGTCGCTGCTGTGTAGAAAAACTCACGCCATAATAGCTGCCCATAAAGGGAAAGTGGAGGGGAACTGTTCTTTTTCACCTAAGATTAAAAAGCAAAGAAGTATTATAAGCAATTTTTAAAAAAATATTTTGAAAAGTGAAATCCAATTTTAGTTAATACCTTTTTGTAGAGATCTGTTAGTTTGAAGTAAAACAGCCGACATGACAAACAACCAAATCGGAGGTAAGGACTGAGTCCAGTAGGGCTAGCAAGCAGGGAATTCGCATTCATTCGAGGTCTTTCAAAGTTTGCCACCCAAGCCTGAAACATAGGGAGAGAATTATGCTAACTTTTCCACTTTTAAATTTAGATTTAAATTTTTTTAAACTATTACATAGTTCTTGGGGAATAAAATCTTATTATTCCAGACACAAATGATACATTTTAATAAAAAATAAGAAAGGATAAAAGTGAGCATTTTTCTTTGTGTTTCAGCCATCCTCATGTAGCACATATTCATGTGAAAAATTACCTTCAAATTCCTAACACAAAGTTGACAGCACCATCAACCTGTCTCTTTGACACTGACATAAAGGTGAAACAGAAGAACTCTATCCTAGCTTAAAAGTTATGGTCATCAGATACCAACTTACAGAAAAAGAATAGAAGATGCAGTGTTGGCAATAGCTAAAAGGGAAATAATCAGAAGAGGAGGAAAATGCCATTTAAATGAAGAGACAGCTGTTAATTTTCAAATAATTAGGTTTGTGCTATTTTAAGCATTTCTCTAAATTCTTCTCTTCAACAGTCTATTTTTTGTTTTTAAAAAAGAGTGAAATTATTTTTAAAATGCCAACTCGGAAATATAAGCATGATCTGTATCATCATACTTTTCTTTCCAAATGCCTTTCCAAACGTGTAAGTGCTTCAGTTTCTCCGCCTGGCCATACTGCAGAGGGTAAACCGTCTGTATCAAAACCTAAAATAAAAAATAAATAAATACATTTTAAAAATATCACTCTTCTAGAGTATAAATAACTTTTATTTAGCCACAATAATTACAAGAAAAATTACTTTGCAAAAAAATTACGATAGTAGCATCAAAATGAACTGATGACCCTGGATTCTCACATATGAAAGACATATGTTCTCTATTCTTTAAATGTATACTTTAAGGTGATAACAGAGAGATCACATATTTTACAACGTATAAATGAGGCACAGATTTACCACTTCTTAGTTTGAGTTTCTTCTATTTTCTTCTCCTAGCTTCCTTACTCTGTTAGTGTAAAATACATGTCAATCCAGAAGTGAGATTTTCTGAGTGATTTATTAGCTCTTAAGTTTCACCTTTTTACTATTTATACCCACCTAGTTCTTCCAGTGAAGGGACTCCATATTTTTCATCATGGTCATCAGACAGAGGAGTTGTGCACTTTTCTATCACTTCCGAAGTAATTGTCTCTACTGGTATCTCTAGTGGTTCCATTTTGCTGATGAGAGTCTGGAATCTTTTATAGGTAAGAGGTGGTTGTCCACCATTGAGTTCTATGATCCTATTACAAAAGTTAGTAAAATCAAGTTAGTATAAAAAAGGACAATATATTTTGGTTGATAAGCTCTGAAAAGGCTTAAAAATCATAAAGTAAATAAAATTACTTAAGACTTCTAGTACAATGACCAAGAAACTTGTTAAAAAATGGTTAATGAATTTAAAAATCATTTTCTAGACATCTGCTAGGTGTCAAAAGTATACAAAACCTTTAAGACAAAGGGCATTAAGCACCTCTGAGTGAAAAAAACAAGTGGTTAAATTAGTCTGAAGACAATAACACAAAAATATGGAAATGTAAAAATATATTATAACTCAGCTCCGAGTCTCTGCACTTCTCCAAGGAAAATATACAGAGGGCCCAGAGATATATGAAAGGATGCTCAGCATTGCTAGCCATCAGATAGATGCAAATTAAAACCACAATGAGATACCACCTCACACTGGTCAGAATGGCCATTATAATAAACAAATCAACAAACAAGTGCTGGCGAGGATGCGGAGAAAAGGGAACCCTACTGCACTGTTGTTGGGAATGCAAACTGGTACAGCCACTGTGGAAAACAGTATGGAATTTCCTCAAAAACCTAGAAATGGAACTGCCTTTTGGCCTGGCAATTTCACTCCTGGGATTATACCCTAAGAATCCTGAAATACCACTCAAAAGAATCTATGCACCCCAATGTTCATAGCAACACAATTTACAATAGCCAAGTGCTGGAAGCAGCCTAAGTGCCCATCAGTAAATGAATGGATCAAAAAACTATGGTACATTTACACAATGGACTACAACACAGCAGAAAGGAAGAAGGAGCTCCTACCCTTTGTGACAGCATGGATGGAACTGGAGAGCATTATGCTAAGTGAAATAAGCCAGGTGGTGAAAGAGAAATGCCATATGATCTCACCTATAGGTAGAACCTAATCAACAAAACAAACAAAGAGAGCAAAACAGAACCAGAGACATGAAAATAAAGAACAAACTAACAGTGACAAGAGCGGAGGGATGAGGGGTAGGGGATAATGGCGGGGGGTGGGAGCGGGAAGAAGGGGAAGGGTCAAGTCAAGGAACATGTATAAAGGACCCAAGGACAAAGACAATGGGGGTGTGGGTGGGGGGGATTGATATGGGAGGTGGGGGATGAGTAGGGCAGGGGACAGTAATGAGGGAAAAATGGGTATAACTGTAATTGAACAACAATTTGAAAAAACCCTAAGAAATGCCAAAGAGAAGAAGCAAACAAGTCTTATTAATTAGGATTCTATATTACTGTAGTGATAATCACTTGATGTTTTGCACTGTGTGCTCACTCCTTTGTTAAAAATGTCAGCATATGTATTTTATTTACATATCTTATGTATCTTACGTACACACTTATGTTTACTTCTGATCACTAATTGCTTCAGTCAAGTAGTACTAAATGAAAGATTAGCCTTTGCCAATGGTAGTTTGAATTAAGACACTTTGGGAATAACAAATTATTGTTTTCCATTATGACCATTTGCTTAGTATTTAGCCTTAATAAAGAATTACTGGTAAAATCCAACTCCATCATTTTATGGTCAGGAACTAAAGCCTACCAAGAGAGTTAAATAAAACAGTCAAGGTCACATAACTAATAAATAGCAAGTAAGGTTTTTCTTAATCCAAATACTGCACATTTTTCATTATGCCACATATATTATGTATCAATTATATGTACAAGAAATAATCACCATAAAGACTAGACTCTCTGATTTTAGTAATTTTGCTTTGGGTAATACTTTGCGTTTATACATAGAGTCAAAATGAAATTTGTCAACTGTAATAATACTGCAATGACACTACTGCTAACTATATAACAAAAACAAAATAAAAACCTTAGAAAAATATTTTCTATATGTTACACTGTTTTATGATGGATTATATATGGGTAATATTCACATCCAATCCAATAAATAGTCCAATTTTATGCATAATGCTGTCTTCCATGTAGAAGCAACTGCTCTTATCCTGTTTTGCCTCCTTCTTGCTATCAACTCAAAGTTAAGAAAACTGGTAAGTTTAGTTTATTATAGAAGGCAAGTTTATTATAGGATATACGACTTCTGGCTTAATATCAAATAAGACCCTTGCTGAATCAAATCACCGTTTTGTCATGTTACTTACAATTAGCTTTATTAACTTGATAAAATGTATAAGAAACTTAGAAAGTAAGATAACTTAAAAGGTACATAAATTATGAGAATTCAGCACTTATAAGTAAGTATAACAATAGGCTAAAGGTTCATAAGTTAACAAATCTTTTGAATCTTCAAAACTCACAGCATATAATACTTCCTAAATTTAAAAATGACCACAGAGTCTTTGTTAGACAAAGCATCATTAAGGATTGGTATTTCAAGAAATACACTTTGAAAAGTATCATACTATGCCATTGTTCAGAGGACTACACCTATGCAAAGTTATATTTCATACGATTTGCATCTGGATTTAAAATCTAGATAGACAAGATATACACACATGAAGTAAAATAAGTAAAGACAATCATACAAAATAAAGCAAGGCAGTTTATGCCTATGTCAACTATAAACTATATCAACTATATCAACTATAAAATTAATGTTGCTAAGAGCCCAGAAAGGGAAGACCAACAATTGGTTGAATTAGAACAGTCAAGGAGAGTTTTTATATTTTTAATAGTTTTGAAACTAAAATTCTGAGTATTTTAATCTTATGCACTATGTCTATAAGTTTGGTATCTGTTACTGGGTAAGTAAAAATCACAGCAGTTATAGTAAGGGTTTAATATATATTTATTTAATTCTCCCACAAGTCTATTCTGTATATGTTATTTCCATTTTACAAACCTATGTCCTACAGGTTAAAACTTACTGGTCTATGTAGTTGCTACTACTGAACTGTACATTTAAAAATGCTTAAGGTGAAAAATATTATGTGCATTTTACTATAACAAAAACAAGAAAAAATACTTACTTGTCTAGGTCATATAATGTATGTGAAATTCGTACAATTACTTCTACTCCAGCTTCCATAGCCAGTTTCTTAATAGCTGCATCTCGTTCCTTTCCGAAGGGCTCAGAGTCATACTCAATTGAAAGTTTAGTAATGTTCCATTCCTAAGGTAAGACAAAAGGGGCAAAATGTACACAAATTTTAAAAATAGTTTTTCTGTTATAACAATGGAGGCTGGAAAAAATGGAAAAGTTCATGATTTCCGTATCAAATGATTATACTCACATCAAATTTTAAACATGCAGCAAGAAAATGTACAATTTATAAATTAAAAAATATATAAATAAGAAATGTACACTCCCTAGATATCGAGAATTGTGCTAGGCATAAGACAACCTAGCAATATGCTTAAAACCAGCTTCCTACACTAAATGTGTCTGTAGGGTACTTTCCTTTTTCAAATAATTTATACTACTTTATCTCATTTGCTCTTCAAAACAACCCTTAGAGTTTGGCACTTTGATTGGTATCTCCATTTTGAAGATATGGGTGTTTTAAAAATTTAGGGACCTGCTCAAGTTCACAGAGCTCCAGAATATCTGAATTTATGCCTGCTGCTTCTAAGAACTGGTAGTTAATATGGTACAAGCTTTGCTGTTGTATTTCTGATTACCAAAAAATGTTAACTGGAAAATAATGGAGATAGTAATTATAATAGCAGCTCTTTATTGAGTGTCAGATGCTATATTCGTAAGTTCTGCACAGCTCCTTACAGTGATTTTCAATGAGGAGGCTGTCACTTCAGGAAATTAAGTTACTTCCTAAGGTGGATAGTAAAGTTTTTTAAATTCTAAAATCTACTCTGATATATCTTACCAAGAAAAAAAATCATCTGTAATTCTACCATTATTTAACTCACTATATAGAAACATATCGTAATTCTTCAAACCTGTACAGGTTACACAAGGGCTGTCAGCAACGGTGGGCTGTGTTTGTTTTTTGTTTTGTAATTACTATTATAAACCTTGCAGTGAACATCTTTATGCATACATCTTAAAAATTTAGGGGCATTTGTACTATTTTTTATAGAAATAATTCCTTGAAAAATATGTAATGCATACTATATGCACATTTAAATATCTGATACACACTGTCACATTTTCCACCAGTTACACTGTACCAATTTACCCCCATCAGCAGTACGCCAGTGTGTAATCCCCGTACAGCTACGAGCCGTACATACAACAGTGGTACCACTAGTACATACACACAGTATAAAAAGAAAAATATCATCTCATTTAAAAAAGCTTCCTTTCTTGAAAGTCTTGGAGAATTCCTACCAAGCTGTCAATAACTGCTCACTTTGAGGCACAGAATTTAGGTGTATAAATAATGTAATTATTTTTATCTTACACACTGTTGCATTGTTCAGATTTGTTAATACAATCATATACTGCTTTTGAAATTTAAAAATAAGATTAAAATGAGAACAGGAAAATATTACATTTGTTTTACAGTAAGGCAGTATACAGTAGTAGTCAAAAACACAGGATCTAAAGTCCTGAGTTCAAAGACTGGCTCAACTATTTGTGCAAATTGCTCAACTCTCATCACCTGTTTGCTTATCTAAAAAATAAGTAAAATGTAAGTAAAGTGTTTAGAAAGTACCTAGCACATAAGCACTGTGTAAGTGTTTGCTATAGTAAAAAAAAAAAAGTTACTGGCTTGCTGAAAGATTAAATGAGATAATGCCTGTAAATTGCTTAGGACATAGTACAGAAGAAGACCTCAATGAATAATAGCTATTATTAGCTATTATTATTACTAGCCATTTGTATATTTCTTCTTCTGCAAGTTGAAGCTTATGTTTGCTTGGTTTTCTATTGAAGTTAATTTTTCTCTTATGGATTTATAAGAGCTCCTTACATTATTCTTTATACTCACCCTAGGACATGCTTATTGGTTTTAGAAAGAGGGGAAGGGAGGGAGAGAAACATCTATGTGAGAGAGAGACATTGATCAGTTGCCTCTCGTACTTACCCGACCAGGACCAAACCTTCAACCTAGGTATGTGCCCTGACTAGGAATTGAACCTGAGACTTTTCGGTTTACAGGTCGATGCTGCAACCAACTGAGCCACACTGGTCAGGGCAAGAGCTCCTTACATTTTAATGATAGCAACTTTTCTGTCATATATGTTACAAAAAGATATTTTTCTAAATAGTAGTTTGCACTTTAATTCTATAAATTTTTATTGACAAAAAGATATTTAGTTTCTAGAAAGTAAATGTTAGAGTCAGTAACTCTCCCTCACCTTTATCCCTTTCTGATAAAGGAAGGGAACATAAGTCAGCTAAAGATCAAAACAAAAACCACATTATCAGTAAAGTTGAATTGGAGAAAAGATATTAGGTTTAAGGGCAGGTAAGCCTGTTAATATTTCACCCCTGAATTACACAGATTTACCAACCTAATGATAAGCAGCACCTTCCCTGCAGTGTGGGCTGCCCCTGCAAAATTTATCACATGGAAGAAGAGAACAGGATATGTGCTCTCTGCAACTGAAAAGGTACGATCTGAGCTATCCTACCTTTGCTCTTTCTGCTAAACTCAACAATGAGATCATTCACTTTTTCCCTGGGAATACAACAGTGAACATCTCTCCACAAGAAAAAATGAAAACTCCGGGAAGAGAAAATCCCCCAAACATTAAACGTATTCATTCATATGCCAAATACTATAATTCTTATCACAGGCCAGATACAACCTTCCCTTTCTCTAAAATCAACAGACATATCCTTGGGTGGAGATTTTTTTAAGAATACAAAAACTAAACCAATAGTAAGCAGAAGAAAAAACAAAGAATAAAGAGAGGAACGGAAATCAATGAAACAAATAGACAATTATAAGGAAAATAAATGAGCAATAACTTATTGTCCAAATCCACCCTTAATTGCCCTGCTTACACACAACCTTCCCTTTCAGAAAGAAACTTCACAAAGGAAATGGGCCAGAACTGTTCATAAGAACAGTCTGCTGGGTGGCTGAGAAACTTCATGTAGGGCGCGAGGTAATCTAACTGGAGCTGATCTCTAGAAGTGGTCTACTTGGTGGCAGAGAACTTTACCAGAGGACGTGGGTCAGCTGGAGCTGATCTGTAAAAGGGGCCTATCAGGTGTCACAGAAACTGGCCAGAGTGTGCACGTAGGCTAGGGCTTGTCCAGAAAATCTACTGAGATAAGTATTACTGGGCCTCCCACACGCTCATCTATTGGGTAACGTGGCAGGAAAAAAAGCACAAGGATAACAAGAAGGAAAGCCTCTTCTCACCTGCTCTATATAAACTTGCAGAGAACCACCAGCAATGTGTATTGACAAAGCCTAGTATCAAGCCAGCTGGAAAAGGAGTAATGTTTACAGAACCTATCTTCAGTATCACAAAGCAGGGCAAATAAGGGAGGATTTGGAGCCAAGGGACAATAAGTTATTGCTCATTTATTTTCCTTATATTTGTCTATTTGTTTCATTGATTTCCATTCTTCTCTTTATTCTTTGTTTTTTCTTCTGCTTACTATTGATTTAATTTTTGTATTTTTAAAAAAATCTCCACCTGAGGATATGTGTATTGATTTTAGAGAAAGAGGAAGGGGGGAGGGGAGAGAGAGAAACACCTACGTGAGAGAAAAACATCAATGGGCTGTAACCCACAAGTGCCACGATGGGGAATTGAGCCTGCAATCTAGGTATGTGCCCTGACCGGGGATCAAACTCACAATCTTTTAGTGTACAGGACCATCCTCCAACCAATCGAGCCATCCTACCAGGTCTAATTTTTCTATTTTTTAAGGTAGAAGCATCTTTGATTCCTTCTTTTCTAATACAGTATTGAAAGATATTTTCCTCTAAGCACTGCTATAGATGAATCCCAAAATTTTGCTATACTGCTTTTCCATTATGACTGTTATAAATATTTGCTGTTCTCTTGCTATTCATTTTAATTTAATTCGATTGAAGTCAGAGAATATGTTCTACAAGATTTCAGTCTTCTGAAATTTATTGATACCTGTTTTGTGGTTTAGTGTATGGTCTATCTTAGTGAATGTTTCATATGCACTAGAAAAGAATGCATATTCTGTAGTTCTTGGGCATAGTGTTCTATAAATATCAGTTACATCACACTAGTTGATAGTGTTTTTCAAATCATCTATATCTTCATTAATTTCTGTATATTCTATCAATAACTGAGAGGTGTAAAAATCACCAACTCTGATTGTGAATTTATCTGTTTCTCCATAGAGTTTTATTAGTTTGAGATTCAAGTTTTTATGCTGTTTGTAGATAATATACATTTATGATGGTTTTATCTTTTTGAAGTCAGACTTCACTCCGTATCTCTGCTAATTTTGTCTCAAATTCTACTTTCCTATGCCTACTGTTTGCAAGTACATTTTTTTCGGTCTTTTATTTTGAACTATCTGTTTCTTCATATTTTTAAAGTATCTCCTCTAATCAGCACATAGTTGGTTCTTGTGTATTTTTTTATCCAGTCAAACTGTGCCTTTTAAATAAAAAGCTTAAAGTAGACCATTTACATTTAATATAACTATTGATATAATTGGGTTTAAATTTACCAACTTGGTTTTCTTTTTGCCTCTTTTGTGTTCCTTACCTGACTTCATTTGAAAGAGTCAAGTATTTTCAGTATTCATTTTAAACTCCTCCATTAACATTTTAGAAGTAGCTCCTTATGTTTAGATCACAACATGCATTCTTATCATAGTCTATCTTCAAATCATATATTACTATTGAATAATACAAGGATATACATATATATACATATATATAGAGACTATATAAAAATATATAGTCTATCAGGAAAAAGTCCAGCCATTGTTAATCTAAGAGAATGGTTTGTGTGATGTAACCAAGGAGAATGGACTCAAATCCACTGTTGTCCATGCTCATGGGTCATTCATACATGTTCTTTGACTAATCCCTTCCCCTTCTTTCCACCATTCCTCCCTCCCCCATTTCCTCTGGCAGCCGTCAGTCTGTTCCCTGTTTCCATGTTTCTGCCTCTGTTTTGCTCATTAGTTTATTTTGTTCATTAGATTCCTTATGAATACTCTTAAGTGAGTGAGATCATATGGTATTTGTCTTTCACCACCTGGCTTATTTCACTTAGCATAATAGTCTTCCGTTCTATCCATGCTGTCCCAAAGAGTAGGGATTCCTTCCTCTTTCTTTCTGCTGCATATTATTCCATTGTGTAAATGTATCACAGTTTTTTAATCCATGCATCCACTGATGGGTATTTAGGCTGTTTCCAACACTTGGCTATTGTATGTAGCGCTGCTATGAATACAGGGGTGCATAAGTTCTTTTGAATTGATGTTTCAGGGTTCTTAGGGTATATTTCCAGCAGTAGAATCACTGGGTCAAAAGGCAGTTCCATTTTTAGTTTTTTGAGGAAATTCCATACTGTTTTCCACAGTGGCTCTAGCAGTCTGCATTTCCCCAATAGTACAATAGGTTTCCCTTTTCTCCAGGTCCTTGTTAGCACTTGTTCTTTGTTGATTTATTAATAATAACCATTCGGACAGGTGTGAGGTGGTATCTCATTGTGGTTTCAATTTGCATCTGATGGCTAGTGATGCGCATTTTTTCATATGTCTATGGGCCATTTGTGTGTCCTCCTTGGAGAAGTGTCTATTCAGGTCCTCTGCCCATTTTTTATGGACTGTTTGTCTTCTGGTGTTGAGTTATATAAATTCTTTATATAGTTTGGACATTAAACCCTTGTCAGATGCATCATTGGCAAATATATTCTCCCACACAGCCAGTTCCCTTTTCATTTTGATGATGGTTTCTATAACCATGTAGATTTTTAATTTGATATAGTCCCATTTACTTATTTTTTCCTTTATTTCCCTGACCCTAGGACTTATATCAGCAAAAATATTGCTGTGTGGGATATCTGAAATTTTACTGCCTATTTTTTCCACTAGGACATTTATGATATTATGACTTATACTAAAGTCCTTTATCTATTTTGAGTTTATTCTGGTGTGTGGTATAAGTTGGTAGTCTAGTTTCACTTTTTTGCATGTATCAGTCTAGGTCTCCCAACATCATTTATTAAAAAGGCTATTTTTACTCCTTCGTCAAATATTAATTGACCATAGAGTCATGGGTTTACTTCTGGGCTCTCTATTCTGTTCCATTGGTCTCTGTGTCTGTTCTTATGACAGTACCAGACTATTTTGATTACAGTGGCCTTGTAATATAGTTTGATATCAGGTATTGTGATACCTCTCTGTTCTTCTTTCTCAAGATTGCTGTGGTTATTCAGGGTCTTTTTTGGTTCCATATAAATATTTGAACTATTTGTTCTAGATCTGTGAACTATACCCTTGGTATTTTAATAGAGAGTGTGTTGAATCTATAGATTGCTTTGAGTGGTATGGGCATTTTAACGATGTTAATTCTTCCAATTCAATAATGGGGTATATACTTCCATTTATATGTATCTCCCTCAGTTTCTTTCTTCAGTGTTCTATAGTTTTCCGAGTACATGCCTTTTACTTCCTCGGTTAAATTTATTTCCAGGTACTTTGTTGTTTTTTTGCTGCTATAGTAAATGGGATTTTTTTCTTAGTTTCTCTTTCTAATAGTTCACTGTTGATATACAAAAATGCCATCAATTTCTGAATATTGACTTTGTATCCTGCTACTTTGCCAAATTCACTTATTAGGTTGAATAGTTTTTTGGTGTAGCCTACAGGGTTTTCTGTGTACACCAGAATGTTGTCTGCAAGTAAGGACAGTTTTACTTCCTCCTTTCCAATCTGGATGCCTTTTATTTCTTCTTCGTTTCTGATTGCTGTGGCTAGGACCTCCGGACTATATTGAATCAGAGTGGTGAAAGCAAACACCCTTGTCTTGTTCCTGATCTTAAGAGAAATGTGTTTAGCTTTTTCCCATTGAGTATGATGTTGGTAGTAGGTTTTTCATTTTTGGCCTTTATGTTGAGGTATGCTCCCTCTGTTCCCACTTTGCTGAGTGTTTTTGTCATAAATGGGCACTGGATTTTATCAAATGCTTTTTCTGCATCTATTGATATGATCATGTGACTTTTGTCTTTCATTTTGTTTATGTGATATATCACATTTATTGATTTGTGAATATTGCACCATCCTTGTATCCCGGGGATAAATCCCACTTGATTATGGTGTATGATCTTTTAAATGTATTGCTGGATTTGTTTTTCTAGTATTTTATTGAGAATTTTGGCATCTATGTTCATCAGAGATACTGGCCTATAATTTTCTTTCTTTGTTGTGTCTTTACCTGGTTTTGGGATCAGGATAATATTGGTCTCATAAAAAGAATTTGAGAGTCTTCCCTCTTCTTGAATTTTTTTGGAATAGTTTGAGAAGGATAGGTGTTAGTTCTTCTTTGAATGTTTGGTAAAATTCGCCTGTGAAGCCACCTGGACTAGGGCTTTTTGTGTCAGTGGTTTTTTGAGTACTGCTTCAGTTTCGCTAGTTGTTATTGATCTATTCGGGTTTTCTGCTTCTTCCTGATTCAGTTTTAGAAAATTGTATGTTTCCAGAAACGTATCCATTTTACCCACATTGTCGAATTTCTTGGCATATAGTTGTTCATAGTAATTGCTTACATTCCTTTGTATTTCTACGGTATCAGTTGTCACTTCTCTTTCTAGTTTTATTTATTTTGGTTCTCTCTTTTTTTTCTTGATGAGTCTGGTTAACAATTTGTCCATTTTCTTTATCTTTTCAAAGAACCAGCTCCTGGATTCACAGATCCTTTGAATTGTTTTTTTAGTATCTATATCATTTAATTCAGCTCTGATCTTCATTATTTCCTTCCATATATATATCTATTTACCTTTGTTCCACCTTGTGTTATCTTGTTACAGATTTTATTTCTATTATATTACAACTCCATAATATTAGTATTATCCCCCATAATTCATTGCTATTATAGTTTTAACCTGTCAACAGTATTTTAAAGGAAATAAGATATGGAAATATACATAACTAAAATAATAGAAAAGGTGGTCTTTTATATTTTCTCATATATTTAGTGCTCATCCTTCTTTGCCACAGATCCTGTGTCTCATCTTAGTTTTGTTTCACCTAGAAGAACTTCCTTTAGTATTTCTTACACTATAGATCTACTTGGAATAAATTATCTCTGCTTTTGTCTGCTTAAAAATGCCTCAGCCCTGGCTGGTGTGGTTCAGTGGACTGAGTGCTGGCCTGCGAACCAAAGGGTCACCAGTTTGATTCCCAGACAGGGCATGTGCCTGGGTTGTGGGCCAAGTCCCCAGTAGGGGCGCTCAAGAGGCAACCACACACCGATGTTTCTCTCCCTCTCTTTCTCCCTCCCTTCCCCTTTCTAAAAATAAAAAAATAAAATCAAAAGAAAAAAATTGGTGAAAAAAATTTTAATTTAATAAGAAAGCCTTCATTTTACCTTCTTTTTTTTTTTTTATTTGAAAGAATTGTTTTGCTAAGTTAACATGGTTGTTTGTAGTTCTTTAAAGATGTCATTCCCTTGACTCTGGACTTTATTGTTTCTGATAAGAAATCACCTATCATTCTCATCCCTGAGTATGTCTTTTCTCCTCCAGCTCTCATAAAATTTTCTATCTTTCACTTAATTGACTATGATGTGGCAAGATGTGGGTTTTTTAATATTTATAATGTTTGGCACTGTGGGTTGATACCTTTCATCAGTAGTGAAAAATTTTCAATCATTATATCTTCAAATATACACATTTTTTCTGTCCCAATCTCTCCTCTTTTTTCTAAGTCTACAGTCAGACATATGTTAGGCCATTTACTATTGTTCTACAAACCGCAGACATTCTGTTCCCTTTTTTAAAAAAGTCTTTCTTCTTGCCCTGGCGGGGCAGCTCAGTTGGTTGAAGCACTGTTGTATACATCGGAAGGTTGCAGGTTCAATTCTTGGTCAGGGTACATGCCTGGGATGCAGGTTCAATCCCCTATCAGGGCACATGCGTGCAGGAGGCAGCCAATTGATGCTTTTCTTTGCATCAATGTTTCTCTCTCCATTCTGTCCTCTCTCTTTAAAATCAATAATAAAAAATATCCTCAGATGAGGATTTTAAAAATCTTTCTTTTCTTTCTGTTTCAGTTGGGATAATTTCTATTGATTGTCTTCAAGTTCACTGATCCTTTGTTCTATTCTGTCCAGTCTGGATAAGCCCATCGAAGGAATTAATTCATCTCTGGCATTGTATGTTTGAGTTCTAGAACTTACTTTTTTTTTAATAGTTTCCATTTTGTACTGAAATTACCATCTATTCACATATATCTTTCACCTTTCAACTAGATCCTTTAATACTGATAGCATAACTGTTGTAAAATACTTTATTCTAATCCCAACATCTGCATCAAATGTGAGACTATTTCTATTGACTTTTTTATTTTAGTTGGTTGCAAGCCACATTTTCCTGCTTCTTCATGTGTCTCATAATTTTTTATTGTATGCCAAAAAAAGATATAAAAGAATAAAGATGAAATAAATAACATTTGTCTCTAGAAAAGTGCAGTCTCTGCTTTCTCTGACTGCTAGAAGTTCAATTAATGTAGTCTATTAACTGAGTGGGTTCTGGGCTTTGCTGCTGCTTTGGTTAAATTCCATTCACCACTGGCCCTGAATATTTTGAGGGCAGGATCCAGATATTTCTTCAACAGGGAGTTGAGTACTGACAAAACATCTCTCTCTGCTTTACAGACACTAGCTTTACAAACTGTAGGGCATCTCTCTTTACTTTGTTGTCTACCCATCAGCTTTAAGATTGCTGGGGAGTTCTCTTTGTTTTGCAGCCCTGTCCAGTAATTTTCCGCACCTCAGGAGGTATCTTTCTATCCTACTGTCCTGTCCCCAGCTTCAGGGGGCTTGCTACATGGCAGTAAGTGAATGCCCAGTGCACTTCAATGAGGGATCTCTCTCAGATCTTCTCCTTGCCTCAGCCTTCAGCACACTGTCACTGACTGACACTCTATGAAGGCACTGTAGAAAAGAACTAGAAAGTGACCGTAATCTTGCTCTGTGACTATGGCTTCTTGGGATCCTAATCTGCCACATCAGCCCACACATGACCACAAAAAACTCTGTAGAATTTTGACTGATTTCTCTTCACTCTCAACTTTTGTAGATTCCCTTCTCTTCCTGCTGTGCTCTCAGGGATGTAGCCAGGAGTCTTTTTATTCCTATAAAAGGTTCATTCCTTTATGGAATTCAGTTTATTTAGGTTTCTTTGGGTCCTCAACTCTCTGATAAGTTAAAAAAAGCATGATTTTGTGGCATATTCACTTCTTCTCATTGTTAAGATGGCAATAATGGTCTATTGCAACTAGACCATATCTGTAAGACTGTATCTTAACTAGAGGGGGAAGTCCCTATCTAATCTTTTACACAGCTCTTTATTTTTAACAGTGTGGTTACCTTTGAATTTCAATAGTTGAATATAACAATAAGATTGCATGTAGTGTTAAAATATTTTCATGTGGCCCTGGCTGGTGTGGCTCAGTGGATTGAGCACTGGCCTGTGAACCAAGGGTCACCTGTTTGATTCCCAGTCAGGGCACATGCCTGGGTTGTGGGCCAGGTCCCCAGTAAGGGACACATGAGAGGCAACCACACATTGATGTTTCCCTCCCCTTCTTTCTCCCTCCCTTCCCTTCTCTCTAAAAATAAATAAATAAAATATTTTCATGTGACTAAGTAAATATTCACTTTGTATTTTTAAGCATTAAGATCTGTATCCATTTCTGTGTATCACAATTATTTGTTAACCATTCAGAAGGCATAATATGAACAACTAGATGAATGTAAAGTTCTTAAATGGTCATGATTAATACTGTGAAAATAATTAAGAGATGTAAAATTTCAATAGAAAATCTAAAGTTATAAATCACAAACTTCCTAGGAGAAAGTAATTAAAGTAGTATAATTACATAAAAATGTCATCTCACAAAATAACACAAATATTAAAAAGGTGAAGCTCTAAAAATTTCTATCCACCCATCCATTACCCCCTTCTTCTATTCCATAAATCTAGTCTCAGGGTTTTAAATACTATTTACATACTGAGGATTCCTAAATTTAGTCCAGACTTCTCCCCTGAGCACTTGAGTAGAGCCTGAATGCCTAGGCAACAAGTACACTTGATGTTTAAAAGGCATCTTAAACTTTTAAAAAAGTGAACTGATTTCTCCATAAACTTGCTCCTCCCATAGCCTTCCTCATCTCACTAAATGGCAACCCACTGTGTCATTTTCCCAGGCCAGAAATCTAAAGTCATCCTTGACTCTAGTACACCATATATATATATATTTTTTTTTTTAAAAGATTTTATTTATTTATTTTAGAGAGAGGGGAAGGGAGGGAGACAGAGAGAGAGAGAAATAGCAATGTATGGTTGCTTCTCACATGGCCCTCACTGGGGACCCAGCCCGCAACCCAGGCATGTGCCCTGACAGGGAATCGAACCGGGACCCTCTGGCTCCCAGCCCGCGCTCAATCCACTGAGCTACACCAGCCAGGGCTATTTTTAAAGTATATCCAAAATCCTACCACTTTTCAACACCTCTATCTAGTCGTAGTCTCTCCATCATCTTTTTCCTGAGTCACTGCCATGGCTAATTGATCTTTCTGCTTCTGCCTTTACATTTTCCACTCTCCCATGTCTATTCTCTACAAACAGTCATAGTGATTATTTTTAAAATGTAGGTGAAATCAGGTCGCTCCTCTACTGAAAAATCTCCCACGGCATGCCATTTCACTCAGAGTAAAAGCCAAAGTCCTTAGCATGGTCTCTACAGGCCCACGCTCTGGCTCCTTGCAACCTCTCTGACCCTATGTCTTCTTTCCACTCACTGTGCTCTAGCCACGCTGGCCTTTTTGCTGTTTCTAAACAAGTCATGGCACACTTCCACATCAGGGCCTTTGTAACTGCTGTTCCTACTGCCCGCAGTACTCCTTCCCTATGTTGAAGTTATCTTAGTAGTTTAAAACAAATGATTAATTCTCACAAGTCTGTCAGTTAACTAGATGGTTCTTTTGTTGGTCCCAACTGGCTCAACTGCAAACCTGCAATCAGCTGGCAGTGTGGCTGGGTGGAGGAGGGACCTAAGATATCTCTCTTACACATCTCAGACCTTGGTGCTAGCTGTCGGTTGGCCCTCTCTCTCTGTTCATGGTCTCCCATAATTTGATATTTTAACCCAGGTTTCCTTGCACAGGAGAAGCAGCATTCCAAAAGGGCAAAGAGTCATTTGAGGTCTAGGATTTGAAACTCAGTGTCTTCTTTGGCACTTGATCAAACCAAGTTATAAGTCCAACCCAGATTTAAGGCCTAAGAAATAAACTCCACATTTTTATGGAACAAGCTGCAAAATATTGAGACTTCAATATATCACACCCCAGATATTTGCATGCCTCAGTCCCTTCATATGTTTGCTCAAGTATCACTTTGTCAGTGAGGCCATGATCCCATACTAAGTAACTACCCTCCCCTCACCTTGGCACTAAGTAACTACCCTCCCCTCACCTTGGCACTAAGTAACTACCCTCCCCTCACCTTGGCACTAAGTAACTACCCTCCCCTCACCTTGGCACTTCAACTATTCCGCACTTTATTTTAGCACCTAATACCATCTGACATTGTATATTTACTTGTTTATTATTATCTCCTTTCCAATATAGTGTAAGTTCATCAAGGTAGAAACTTTTTCTGTTTGGTTCACTACTAGGTACCTGGCATGCTGAACACTGCTATGTACATAGTAGGTACTCATTCAATATGTATTGAATTAATTATCTTACTCAAATGGTTAAAATAATACAGAATCTGAAATAACTCAAAAAGGATAACAAATTTTATGCATTGAAATGTTAGTGACTTCATATATTCTCCTTTGATTTATTCTAGGATTTTGGACAAAACATTTTATTAAGCTTCAGTGTGGCCATCGATAAAGGCTTTAGCGATGTCTGTTTCTTGGATACAATGAGGATGCTTTAATACAATACTTGAAACTAGTCATGCATAAAAAATTTCCGCAGGGCCTGGAATGTGCATGATCTTGGTAGCTTACCAGCGTGGCATTAAATGTTTACAGAAATGCAAGATTTAACTACATAATAATAATATTATTATTTTATTATTTATGTAAGATACCTATGATTAATAGTGTTATCCACCCAAGTTTTGCCAAGGCTAGTGTCTGTCAAATTTTTTACCATTTTTTCAGTAGAATATAAAGAAGTTTTTTTAAAAAGCCATCATGATAGGCTATATTAAATCTGAATTTAACTGAGGAAAATTCTAGATTAAAAACACATTAAAAAAAACAGTTTATCAGACATATACGTGTATATAGAAATGCTCTGACCTCACTCCTAAATCCACTCAACATAAATGGAATAAAATGAGTGAATGTTATAGAGATGAGAAGATGCACACTAGTGGGGACATCAATACTGGAAACACTGTTACCACCCCAATATACTAAAGGCAGTATTATTAGACCTAAACTATTTTTACCGCCAGTGTGGGGAATAGGATTACTTATCTATTAAAAATTCTGTTTTCTGTACTAGAATAATAAAACCTGAAGAAATAATGTAAATGAGTCAGCTAGTTACAGAGAAAAGAATCTTTTCTCACAGAGAAACTGGAGTTGTAAAGGTTAGGACAGGAAGAAGACTAGTTTTTATTTTATATTCTTTTGTGCTTTTTTTTTTTAAACACATGCACGTAGTAGGCCTAAACAAAAAGTTTTTTAAAAACCATACAACAGAAATGAAATTAACTTCCTCTACGTCTCTGCAAAGAGCAAATAAATATGAAAGGAAGTGTTCAAAAATAGCATTTTATATATTCTATGGTACACAGGCCCATGGAAAAATTAGAATAAAATAATTCACACTTTATGTGCATGTGCTTGTGTTCATGTATCTGTATTTTATGGCCCATGTGGAAATCTCTGCCTCTCTGCCAAACTCACAAGACAGGACATCACCTAATTGCAGAAGACAGTCTGATCTAATAACATGCTATTTTAGGCAGAAGAAAGCTCAAAACAAACACAAAAGACTTGCTGACTTAAGACAAATTTTTTAAAAACAAGTAAATAAAAATTCTGTTATTTTTAAAGTGACTAAAATCCTCTTAGGATTCATTTTACTTATGCCACATGAATTTAGAGATGAGGTTTAAGCAATTACCCACATTACTTTTTTACTCATGAATTGTTGATCATCTATTACATTGTTTCTGATATACTTTCTACTCAGATCTCTTCCATGTACCTAAGCTAAATTCTGACTCTAAGCAGCTACAGGAATGAACAAGCTTTAATGCAGTAAATTTTCACTAGCCAACACTGTCACATTAGTCAAACCCTAAACATTAAAGGTTTCTCTCATACCAGTGAGAAAAGTCTAGGTAGTGTTGGTTTGATTCTCAGCATTAGAAACATTCTCATTCAGGGAAAGGGATTGTTCTCTTCTGCATTAAATAGAAATTTTGCTATTATAAAAATTTGATGACTCAACAGCTGCAAGGAAAAAAGAAGATATACGTTTGGAGTTCTAATGGTAGTAAATGGGAAGGGATGAATAAAAAAAGCCAGAAACTCAGTTTCTGGACTGAGCATTTCCAAGAGCTAGTTGTATGGCCTTGCTCAACTCATCTAATCCTTTAGGGCTAATATTTTCATTTGAAAAAAAAAAGAGGGAAATAAGACAAGGAGATTTTTAAGGTTCTACCAAGTTAAAAAAAAACCAAAACATACACAGTTTTGCATTAGACTGAGAAAGTCTTCTTCTAAGAATTATTCCAATAATGTAGTGGCACATGTGATCAAAGATAATGTATATCTGGATAAGATTGTTCATTGACATCATTATTCGTACTAGCAAAAGGCCTGTGGAAAAATAATTCAATGTTCACTGGAAAGCTAGTTAAAGAAAGTATAGAATATCTATACAATGGAATACTATGAAGCCATTTAAAAGACTGGGGAAGTAATATGGAACAATATCCAAAATGCATGGTTATGTAAATAAAGTACTGCACAGAATGGTGTAATAGTGTTTTCATCCTGGTTTTTAAAAGGGGGGATAATGGCATACACACATACAGATATATATGTATATGTGTAACATGTGCACATATACATATTTAAATACATACATTTTTATTTATTCTAAGAATATTTGTAATGAATACACAAAAAAATGGTAGTTGTTACTCTGGGAAGAAAACTAGCAGTTTAAGGCAGAAGAAAGACTTTTCTTTTCCTTTTACTGTCTGATTTTATCACATGTAACTATTTTACTAAATAAAGAAAAAAACCACAAAATTTTTACTTAAAAACTTGTATTTCCCACCCTTTAAGTTAACCAAAACACCTTATTTACCAAATATGTGTCTTCTCTGACAAAAAAATTAATATTTTATGCATAATTACCTTGAAAAGTCTAGGAAACACATCTGCTGGTTGTCCCCGAATCACAAACAGACGAGAGTTTAATTTTCGCAGATTAGCATCAAGGTCTTCAAGACACTGAAGCAAAAATCTAGGGAAAGGACAATATTATTAAAATTATTAAATATATATAGAATATATAAAATATTGCTAATCATGTTATTCTAAAAGTTGAAACACCAAATCTATCATCTAATTACCTCTTATCTTATTACTTCTAATTGATATATAAATTAGTTTCCAGAAGCCATACATACAATTTTTTAAAATCACAGCACAAGTTTCTTAGTATCTTATTTTATTATTTTTAATATATTTATTGATTATGCTATTACAGTGGTCCCATTTTCCCCCATTTATTCCCCTTCGCCCTGCATACCACTCCCACCCACATTCCCCCTCTTTAGTTCATGTCCATGGGCCATACATATAACTTCTTCAGCTTCTACCTTTCCATACTATTCTTAACCTTCCCCTGTCTATTTTCTACCTACCATTTATGCTACATATTCTCTGTGCCTTTTCCCTATCTCTCCCCCTGCCACTCCCCCACTGATAACCCTCCATGTGATCTCCATTTCTGTGTTTCTGTTCCTGTTCTAGTTGTTTGCTTAGTTTTTGTTTTTTTTAGGTTTTGTTGTTAATAGCTCTGAGTTTGTTGTCATTTTACTGTCCATATTTTTTACCTTCTTTCTCTTATATAAGTCTCTTTAACATTTCATATAATAAGGGCTGGGTGATAATGAACTCCTTTATCTTGACCTTATCTGAGAAGCATTTTATCTGCCTTTCCATTCTAAATGATAGCTTTCTTAGGTAGAGTGATCTTGAATGTAGATCCTTGACTTTCATGACTTTGAATACTTCTTTCCAGCTTCTTCTTGCCTGCAAGATTTCTTTCAAGAAATCAGCTGATAGTCTCATGGGAACTCCTTTGTAGGTAACTGTCTCCTTTTCTCTTGCTGCTTTTAAGATTCTCTCCTTATCTCTAATCTTGGGTAATGTAATTATGATGTGCCTTGGTGTGTTCCTTCTTGGGTCCAACTTCTTTGGGACTCTCTCAGCTTCCTGGACTTCCCGGAAGTCTATTTCCTTTGCCATATTGGAGAAGTTCTCCTTCATTCTCTTTTCAAATAAGTTTTCAATTTCTTGGTCTTCCTCTTCTCCTTCTGGCATTCCCATGATTCAGATGTTGGAACGTTTAAAGATGTCCTGGAAGTTCTTAAGCCTCTCCTCATTTTTTTTTTTTTTTAATTCTTGTTTCTACATTCTGTTCTGGTTGAATGTTTCTTTCTTAGTTCTGCTGCAAACTGTTGATTTGAGTCCCGGCTTCCTTCCTGTCACTGTTGGTTCCCTGTACAATTTCCTTTATTTCACTTTTCATAGCCTTCATTTTTTCCTCTAATTTGCAACCATATTCAACCAATTCTGTGAGCACCTTGATTACCAGTGTTTCAAATTATGCGTCCAATAGGTTGGTTATCTCTTTGTTGCTTAGTTGTATTTTTTCTGGAGCTTTGATCTGTTCTTTCATTTGGGCTATTTTCTTTGTCTTGATGCACCAGTTACGTAGTAAGGGGCAGAGCCTTAGGTGTTCACCAGGGCAGGGCAACCCATGGTGCTTCATTGTGTCGCTGTACGTGGGGGAGGGGTCCAAGAGGGAATAGTGCTGCTTGCTCCACTCTCTGCCGGTTTTCAGTCACTTCCCGGCTCCCCACAATCAAATTGAGCCCTTATGGTCCTGATTCCGGGAGGGTTAGCTTGTGTACATTCTCGGACCCGGTGGGTCTCTCCAACAAACTCTCTTGTGAGGCTGCGAGTTTCTCCTAGCACCTCAACGCCCACAGGTGTTTTCAGTCAGAGACTTTGAGGTTTTATTTTCTCACTGGGACCCTGGGTTGCTCGGTCTATCTGGCTCCCTAGTTGTTCCTCCTCATTTATCTGCACGCGAATGTGGGACCACCTGGTACACCAGCTGCTGCCTCTGCCATGAGTCCTCTCCACCTGGCTGCCCATCTCCACTCCTCCTACTGGTCTGGGTGTTTCTTCTTTAACTCCTTGGTTGTTGGACTTCCATACAGTTTGATTTTCTGTCAGTTCTGGTTGTTTTTTGTTTTTAAATTTGTTGCTGTCCTTCTTTGGTTGTGCGAGGAGGCACAGTGTATCTACTTATGCCTCCATCTTGGCCAGAAGTCAGTTTCATAGTATTTCAATAAAGTTTCTAAATTAAATCAGTACATTTCATTAAATAACAGTGAGTGTTAGCAAAAGTTTAATTGTAAATATAAAAATTATATAAATAAACAAAAAAATAGATCTCACTGTTCAAACATGATGAAATGAATTCAAGTTCCTATACAAAAAACGTCAAAAACCTAGAGCATTTTCTACTGGAAAAAAAATGGAAACATCCTATTTAATCACTCTGAGCAAATGAATAATTTAAGAATGTGAGCATGTTATTGGGGGAAATTATAATTATCTGAGAGATAACAATGCTCATTTTCTTTCTTTTTTAATAATACTTTTTTAAATTTAAAATTTTTTTTAATACTTTTGAATTGTACTGTTGTTCAAGTACAGTTTTCTGCCTTTTCCCTCCACTCCAGAAATCCTCACCTCCCTCCCCTGTTTCCATCTCCCCTTGTTTTTGTACATGTGTCCTTTATAGTTGTTCCTGTAAACCCTTGACCCCTTTCCCCCCAGTATTCCCTCCCATCTCCCCTCTGGTTACAGTCAGTTTGTTCTTAATTTCAATGCCTCTGGTTATAGTTTGCTTGCTTGTTTGTATTGTTGATTAGGTTCAAGTTAAAGGTAAGATCATATGATATTTGTCTTTCACTGCCTGGCTTATTTCACTTAGCATAATGCTCTCCAGTTCCATACATGCTGTTGCAAAGGGTAGGAGCTCCTTCTTTCTTTCTGCTGTGTAAAATTCCACTGTTTAAATGTACCATAGTTTTTTGATCCATTCATTTACTGATGAACACTTAGGCTGCTTCCAGCACTTGGCTATTGTAAATTGTGCTGCTATGAACATTGGGGTGCATAGGTTCTTTTGAATTCGTGTTTCAGGGCTCTTAGGATATAATCCTAGCAGTGGAATTGCCAGGTCAAAAGGCAGTTCCATTTTTAGTTTTTTGAGGAAATTCCATACTGTTTTCCATAGTGGCTACACAGTCTGCAACCCCACCAACAGTGCACTAGCATTCCCTTCTCCCCAGACCTCTCCAACACTTATTTGTTGCTTTGTTTATGATGGCCATTCTGGCCGGTGTGAAGTGGTATCTCATTATGGTTTTGATTTGCATCTCTCTGATGGCTAGTGATACTGATCATTTTTTCATATGTCTCTGGACTCTCTGTATGTCCTCCTTGGAGAAGTGTCTCTTCAAGTCCTTTGACCATTTTTTAATTGGGTTGTTCTTCTTCTTAGAGTGGAGTCATGTGAGCTCTATATATTTTGGAGATCAAACCTTTGTCTGAAGTATCACAATGATCATTTTCAAGCTGCTGATCTAATTAAGAAAAAGAAACTGATATAGATGTTAAATAATGTGGCATTAACTCTCTGAGTGTAGAGTATGCCAGATTGGTGATTTAAAAAAGATTTCATGAGCCCTGGCTATGTGGTTCAGTTGGTTGGAGTGTCGTTTAGAACACCAAAGGTTGCAGATTCAATCCCCTGGCACATACCTAGGTTGTGGGTTTGATCCCCAGTTGGAACACATATGGAATTAAAAAAAAAAAAGATTTCATGAGGTAGGTGGGGCTACAGATTTTCTTCAATGAAATAAATACCAACAAGACATACACATGATAGATATCTGGGGCAAATCTGGGGCAGTACCAGAAGACTGCTTACTGTGCATTTTATTGTGAAGAAATGGAGCAGCCAGTTACCAAGAACAAATCTGAAAGACATGTCACCCCTAGAAGGTTCAACCTCATCATTTGCCTCATGTTAATTTTCTGTAACATTTCATCTAGATTCTGTTCCTCTCAGTTGGAAATATCTTATTTCCTCTCTACTTAGCTTAAGTTTTTGATCTTAAGATGAAGTTTGTCTGTTCTTCCACAGGACATGTGTTCTTAAGAATAATGATTGTGTCTTACTCATGAGAAGGAGTGGTTAAGATGAACAGAAAGGCATAGTTCAGAATTACATTATTGTCTAGTATGGTAGTAGTCACTTGGCACATGTAGTCATTTAAATGAATTAAAATTAAAAATATAGTTCTTCAGTCACACTTGCCACATTTCAAGGCCTCTCAAGAGCCACACATATGGCTAATAGCTATCATATTGAACAGCACAGGTGAAGATCATTTCCATCAATGCATAAAGTTTTATTGGACAGAGTTGTTCTAGAATATTGTTCTGTCTAGATCATTTTGTTCTCTTTGCCCAATCTGATCCCATTATTTCACCAAGAAATTCCTGTTAATCTGTTATAAATGTAAGTATTAGTGACATTGGTAACTTTCCTAACCTAGTCAAGTTTGATATTGTCTCCCCTTTAGGGATGATGATGTCTGTGGGATTGGGAAGTCACAGTGCTGTATGCAGGAGGATGTTAAAGACATTCCATCATGTCATCTTAGGTAGTCTCATAGTCATTCTTAAACAAATAAGAAACACACGTCTGTATCCTCACATTTACATTCGCCACATCCCTTTTCTGTCTTGGTTTAGAGTTACCTCCCTAACACCTCCATCCTCACTCTACCCTACCCCACCACTACCAATGTGCAAATACTTTGAGGGAAAAGAATGCTGTTGTTACAGCAATATATAATAAAAGCACATGAGTTTTCTAAAATTATCTGTAACTATAAATAGCTAATAACGTTTGGTGATAAATATTTATTGGGAAACATCTAGCTTTAAGTATTTGCTTGGCAAAAGAGTTTTTAGACACTAGTAGTCAGATCAAAAATTAAAGTTGAATGAACTAGCAATTTTAAGTTTTCTTAAATTTAAACAGTATAAGACTAAAATATCCTGGAAGGATAATTCAAGGCAGAGATAATTGTCAATCTCTTTTGTACCATTAGTTTCAGTATTTTCTCCACCAGAGCTGGTAGTATATAGCAAGAGTTCTCCTTATTTGACTTTTTGATGAAAATATTTTTATGTGGTACAAGCAGGTCAATGATAGACTGTAAGATAGGAAAAGGAAAAAAAAAAAGGACCTGATTAACTTATCAAATGAATAAGTAAACCTTGATTAATTAATAATTGGTCTTTTATTTTTCCCTTTCTTGTTCACAAGCTGGATAATCATTGTTAATGCTTTTCAATAAACATCCTATGAAACAACAAAACATTGTAGAAAATGACATGGACTGAAGCAATGCATTACAATAGAAAAAATTTTACAACCAAAGAATTATTTTTGTTTTGGCAGTTCATATAAACAAAGGAATAAAAATGTATTTAAGTATGGTGTTTTCTTTCACAGGTGCTATTTTTTAAATTTTATTTTCAATTACAGTTGACTTTCAATATTATTTTATATTAGTTTCAAGTATACAGCACAGTTGGAAATTACATAGTTTAATAAGTGATCCCCTGAAAATTTTAGCACTGACTTGGCACCATATATAATTATTACAGTATTATTGACTATAGTTCCTATGCTGTACTTTACATCTCCACCACATATGTTACTGATGGTGTTCTTCTTTAATAGATATTATCATTTACATGACTATAATTTCATATAAGAATTGCAGATATACAGTGCACTCAAATATAGGTACTTTTAAAAAGAATATAATGCTTACTTTGCAAACATTTTAAATAGAAAAGACTTGAAAAGAAAGAGAGCAGGATAGAGAACACTCAATGATGCTGTCCTTTGTTATAAGGCTTTTTGCACTATGACTTTTAAAACTATATGCATATATCATTTTGATAAAATTTACATTGCATGTATCAGCTTATGTAATATGTGCATAAGAAAATAACTAGAAGGATATTATACCAAGCTATTAACAATAGCTACCCTTGGGGAATGGGAGTTTGGGATGGGGTTGAAGAAGAAATACACTTTTTTAAAACTTTATAAAAAGGTATAAAATTGATCATTAGCATATACTCTTTCAAAATAGACCAGACTGAGAAATACTGTATCTACTGTAAACCTGGCTTAATACATAGTGAACATCTTTTCAAAGCAATAGAAATACTTCAATGGCATGAATTTCATGGTTTTATTGTATTTCCATTGCACAGATTTCCCAAATTACTATCCTTTAATCAATCCTGAAATGCTCTAGTTTCTTCACCTGTAAAAGTGGGATAGTAACAGGACCCATATCATATATAGCATTGTTGTGAGAAATAAATTAATATTATGTGAGGCTCTTAGAACTGTGCCTGATTAATAGTAACCATGATTATATGCGTTATCTAGTATATTTTTGTCTCCTCCTTCCTATCACTTCTAATTCTACTATAATAATTCTAGACCTTGTTATCTCTTGCTGGCATTATTTACTACAATGCCTTAAAATAAATCTGCCTACAACGGTCTCTTCCTGCTCTAATCCATTTTATACACAATAGCAAACATTCCTGAGGCACACTTTCCCGTACAAATGTATTCAAAGGCTCATTCTTATAGAATAAAGAACAATTTTTTTTCCTTGGCCACTAACTTAGGGTTCCAGGTTCATTTCCTACCACTCCCGGTTCTGTCCCACCAAATCAAACTACATCTCTTTTCCCCATTCAGTCTCCCGGAATTTGCTCCTTGCTCTTCCCTGGGCCTAAATACCTTTCCCAATTCCCATCTCTTCAAGTTCATATCCTGCCAATTTTCAGTCTTCCAGCTGTAAGTAACTTCTCCATCCTCTAAAATGTCAAAGGACATAATGTACCTCATCCTAGAGAAACTTTCATACTGTACCTTATATTATAGCTCTCTCTCTCTCTCTCTCTCTCACACACACACACACCCCACCTTCTCCCGATGAATTTCAAATAAAGTATTTGTGTTTCATTCCTAACTACACAGTTTCCTAACCCGTGTTTTGGTTTCTACATTTGGCAAGCAAATCTCATCATGTAAGTTTAGAAACAGGATAAAATGACCTGTAGAGTTGTCATGTACACTGCTGAAAGGATTATAAACAACATAAAATCACCTAGTAGAATCACTAGTACTTGGTAGATATTCATTAAGCAGAAGTTATAATTATTCTCTCTTCGGAATAATTTATATTTTTTTAAAAAGTAACTTGTTTCTATATGCAAATACCTGGGCATGAAAACAGAAGACAATGAATTAGTCTATATACATCTCTATACAGAATCATCTTGAATTTTTTACTTCCCCTGAATGTGACTTTGGCAAAGTTTTGATGAAAATCTTCCCAGTGACAAGGCAAATATGAATATGAATATACCGAGGTCTGTCTGGAAGAAGTTCAACCATTGTTAATATAAGAGAATTGTTTGTGTGACATCAATGTAACCTGGCAGTCAAGGGGAGCAGACTGGAACGCGCATGTGTGAACAATGATGACTTCACTGCACTGGTCAGTGGGGGCAGCAGACACTGTTGAGTACATGTGTACTGTGTGGCCGTCACATTCAAAATGATTGAGCATGTAGAGCAACGAATCTGCATCAAATTTGTGTTAAGCCTGAACATTCCTCCATGGAAACTATTCAGATGATTGAGAAGGCAGTAGCTACAGGCAACTCGTGATTGGCAGCTTCATCAAGACAATGTGCCTACTCATGCACCATGTCTTGTGCAGAGTTTTTTTGTGAAACATCAAATCACCCAAGTGACTTAGCCCCCTACAGTCCAGATATTGTGCCCTGCAACTCTGGCTTTTCCCCAAACTAAAATCACTTTTGAAAGGGAAGAGATTTCAGACCATCGATGAGATTCAGGAAAATATGATAGGGCGGCTGATGGCAACTGGGGGAACTGTGTGAGGTCCCAAGATGCCTATTTCGATGGGGACTGAAGTATCACCGTCCTGTGTACAATGTTTCTTGTGTCTTGTATCTTCAATAAATGTCTCTATTTTTCATATTACATGGCTGGATACCTCCTGGACAGACCTCATATATGGCAAGATACTGAGCAATTAAGACCCTGAATCAACTAATCTCTAAGCATATAATTCTTCCTTGATAATACCATAAAATAAAACCTCCAGTATCTCAGGTTCAAAGTATCAATTTATTGGCAGATAAGATTTCTTTTTACTGCTGAATAATGTGACTTGAAAGAGTGCTACATAAAATGTAACCTTTCACCCTTTACCCTCAGCTGGGAAGTGAGTTCTGTCAGAATTCAGATTCAATGTGTTCCAGAGAACACAAAAATTTCAACTTTTATATATTAAAAGTATATGTGCATCAGACAGGCATCCGATATTGAATGTGATGATTTAATATACTACATATTGAAAATACACAGGGCACACTTAAGAGGATTATATTTTCCTATCTCCAATTTGGTATATTTACTGTTCCTCTGAAACAAATCATTTGAAGGCTCAGTCAATAATGCTATTAAATATATGCAGCAGGTTAGTTTTTAAATAGGCCTGAGATTGTAAAACTCACTACATCCCTTTGTATAATTGTATTTCCTACATAGAAGACAGTTCTCATGTTAATTTACCTACAACACTAACTGTACTACTTCAAAATAAATTGTAGAGGTGCTAGGTAAGAAAATATATTTCTTCATTTTAAACATTTTAAGGATTTCTTTAAACCTCCAGAGTTCACTAGTTTATTGCTAGTAGAAAAAAGTATATGCAGTGAGCTTCCTTATGCCAGTTCCAAATGATGATCTCAACATGAATCAACAGAAATCATTTCTTAAAGTAGGTCATTGCTATAGCAACCAATGGGCGGTTTGGTATACTCCCAGTCACAATGACCTACTTTCCAACCTGTGCGAGAACAGCTTTATGTAACTAGAATTTCTAGTTCTGTCTATAAAATAGTCTAAAAAAGGCAATGGTAGGATCAACATAATCCCTCTGCTGCTGAAAATAAGGCATTATGAATTAACATGTATCATACCAGAGTAAAACCATCTGGTTCTGCACTTTAGTTTATAAAAATATATCTTATCACATGGTCAACAATGAAAACTACACTTTGAATAACTCAGCCAGAACAATTCATTGCTGACTCTAAAGAACTGATTTAAAGAATATAAATTAAGATAATTAAAACCCCATGTAAAATATCTTTTCTTATCCTCTGCATGAAACAACAGAATTAAATTTTAAAAATTAAATTTCTGCATATATTAACTATAAGAAAGAAAAAATAGAGAATCTCAGTCATTAACCATTACATAGTGTTTTATTAGAAATTTTGAAATAGCAATTTGTCTCTCTATAAATTGCATAAAGCTTACATATGCTTTTTTTTCTGGTTTGCAACAAATGTTTAGTGTTTTTATCTAAATGAATCATTATTCAAGTTGTGATATACATTTTCTCTATGGAGAATAGTTTAATGTTTAATAAAGATTAAATATATATTTTAAAAACAAATTTTGTATTTTGTAAAGCTCTAATGAAATTAGTGGACCTATACCATGACACATGTCCCTTTTTATAACAAATATGTTGCAATGCCCTCTTTTAAATTATGAAATTCACAGATAATATAGTATATCTATATGCACAACTTTAAAGCATTATATAATGTCTAATATATAGGAAAGGTCACTTAAGGAAGGTCATTTATATTTTAGAAAGAAGTAACATGTACTTCTGTATGTAAATACCTTGGCCTGGCTAATGAATTAGTTGGATGTGTACACCTAAATGCAGAATTATTTTTACATCCAACAGCTACAAAAACAGACTGATACAGTTGTATTACTGGTGACTTAAACACCATGAGTGGCACTGCCTTTAGTGATGTGATAAATCTTAAAATGATGAATCTTAAACTAATTAAAGATATTTTCCAATGTAACTCAGCTAAGCAATAAAGTAAAAATTGTAATTTGGATGTGTATGACTCCAAACAAACTAGGACTAGATGATAACTTCCTTAATATGAGAAAGAGCACCCACAAAAATACTTACAGAAAATATCATATTTAATGGTAAATGTTGAAAGTATTTCTTTTGGGATCGGGAAGAAAAGGATGTTTGCCATCACCACTTCTATTCAACCTAGCACTAGTAGGCCTAGCCAGTGCAGTAACAGAAGAAAAAAAAGCATGATATTTAAAGATAACATGAGTATTGATACTATCAATATATATTAAAAAAATACAGAAAAACTATTAAAATTAATAATATAATTTAAAAGAATTTAAATCACTTAATTTCTGGAATTAATTTACCCTGATACAATTCATGTAACTTATACCTTTCTGATCTAAAACATCACACAAAGCTATTTATAATCTAGGCCTCTTATTATTCCTTGTCTAATTTTAGAAACTTCTGCCAGGTTAGGCCAAAATCAGGTATAAGATGTATTTCCAGGCTTCAAAGGATTGACATACAACTAAATAAAATCTGTCCAACATGTGGTCAAAAGCGTGCTATCCCAGATAGACCTATGTGTAATTCTGTAGTCTAATAGTCTTATTTAAAAAACTTTCCCTTCAGAAGAAAGACTAGTCATATGTCAACTATATCTCAATAAAGCTGGAAAAATAATTTAATAAAATTTCAATTTTTACCCATGAAAAAAAGATGTTAGTAATGCTGAAAAATTCTTTTATTCTTTTCTTATATCTATGACCTAGCACAGGCCACAGGTCAAAATCTTTCCCATACTGACCCCACTGAAAAAAGTGAGTCCCTTAATGCAGTCTATCCATCCATCTATCCGTCCATCAAAAATCTATTGAGATTCTACTGACATTGTTGTGGTCCCTAGGGTAAATGTGAGAACAAAATTAAGTGCCTGTAGTCATGAAGTTTGCATGTTTGATGATGATGATGATAACAGCTGCAAATTTTTAGAAAGTGTGTATTGTATACTGCTCTAAACATATTACATGCATAAACATAACAACCCTTTGATATAGGTATTTCCCTCATTTACAAACGAGAAAGCTGAGGCATAGAAAGGTTAAGTAATTTTCCCAAAGAGAAAAGTAGCAAAGACAGAATTTTAAACCCCTTCAATCTGCTGGTTCCAGATGCTAAGCTCTTGAACCAATAGTGTATTTCAGTTGTGATACTTTCTACAGAGAAAACTAAAATAGGGTAGAGGGACATTGGAGGAGAGGATAATTTTATAGAGTGGTCATAGAAGGATATTTTTTGGATACCCTACTACCTATTCTGCCTATTTAATATCTCCCTTTGAAAGTCCCCTCAAACTTCTTCCCACTCTCCCAATTTTAGTTAATAGTGAGTCCCATCCGAACATGGCCACCTAGACGCTGGCCTTCTCTGGAATGAAGTCTGCATGCTCTCTCTTGTAGGCCAACCCACTGCGGCCCTGGGCTTGTGTCCCCTCATCTGTGATATGAAGGGAATGAACTGGATACTCACAAAAGTCCCCACAGTACAGAGAGACTGTAGTGGTTTCTTCCTTTAACCACAGCGTTCTCCAGAAGAAAAAGAGGAACTCTGCTTGGAAGAGCAGCATGAAATAATGACACTGGTTCTCTGTGATTTTCACCCTTGTACTACCAGGCCACTCCACATTTGCCTCACTTGCCAAAAGAAGGTGATCTTGGCCCTGGCTGGTGTATCTCAGTGGATTGAGAGTAGACTGGGAACCAAAGGGTCGCCAGTTCGATTCCCAGTCAGGGCACATGCCTGGGTTGTGGGCCAGGTCCTCAGTGGGGGCCACGTGAGAGGCAACCACACATTGATATTTCTCTCTCTCTCTTTCTCCCTTCCTTCCCCTCTGTCTAAAAATAAATAAATAAAATCTTAAAAAAAAAAAATAGTGAGTCCCATCCTTGAAGTTACTCAGGCCAAAGTGTCACCTGATTGATTGATTGGTCAGAATAGAATACGCTTATGTTGGTTAACAAACAACCTCCAAATAAGTGGCGTGGCAAAACAAAAGTTTTTATCTTGCTCATGCTGAGTTCACAGCAGCTCTAGGCAGTTATTCTCCAAGTGGTGACTTTACCATTCTAGCTGTTTTGATCTTGTGGCTCTGTAATTTGAACAAAGGGGCTCCTTTCAGCAGGGGGGAAACCAGAAGCATACAGAGACCTTACATGGCCTCAGTCAAGCACTTCCTTACACAAGTCATTGGCCATAACTGGTTATGCTTCCCTCCTATATGACATTGCTGTTTGTCTCATTTATCTGTCCTCCCTTCCTCCCATCAGTCATTCTATCCATCTTTCCTTCTAAAAATACATCCATCTATTCTTTGCTTCTACCAAACATCATTCCATCCTTCCCTTTTTTCCTTCTCTCTCTCTCTCTCCAGCCTTCTTTGTAGCCTTCTGTCTAGCATTCCTTCTGTTCACTCAAAGTAAAGGCTGTTCCTTCTTTTCTTTACCTAGTCATAGGAATACCATCTATGTGCTGGTAACTCCCAAATTTGTATTCGCAGCCTACACTTCACTCTCGATTCCAGATTTAGTAAGCCTACTTCCTTTGCTGTATTACCTCTTAAATTTCTATCCAGATTCCAAGTGTCCCTATCATTTTCACCACTACCACTCTTGTCCATGCCACCATCATCTCTCCTGGAGGTAAGCATACTTGCCTCCTAAGTGGTGTTCCTATGCCTGCCCTTTGCCGGATACCCCTTTTCTACCCAGTCCAAGTGATGTTTTAAAAGTTAACTCATATCACATTCCCATCTATTCAAAAAGAGAAGCAAGAGTATATGAAACAGAAAAACAAAGGCTGATGAGACAGAGGTGCAAGAATGGACAAAGAGAGATGGGATTAGGAGGTTGGGTGTGAAAAGGGTCAGAAAAAGGGAGAGGAAGAGAAAGAAGGAACAATCAAACAGAAACTTAAAAATCCCAAGTCTAATACAGTTTTCAGTAACAAAAAATGGTCAATTTGATTTAATTACTAATAAGTTATAAACCAGTCATGGGCCTCAAACACCTTCCATATACACTTCATTTCACAGTTAAAAATAAGAAATGTCTATGGATATTTTGTCTTTATGGATGCCACATAACTATATACAGAGCTTGTTCTATGCTTAGAGAGAGAAAGATAAGAAGTGAAACTTAATGAACCTGAAGTATTATCTCACCATTTCTTATTTGGTAAAGAGATTAATTTACATTCACATAAACTTTTAATCTTTTCAGAGACATTTGAGATTTAATTATTAGTAATCTAATAAAATTCAGAATCATGTATTCTGAGTTATATTCTTTCATTTATACAACCAACACTTTGGCTGTATATGGGACATAAAAAAATGAATTCAGAATTCTAGCCCTCAGAGCCTCTAAGTTTAATAAGAATAGATGTGTAAATTTATTATTAATAATAACACATTGTTAATACATTAATATATTATAATTATTGAAGCCCCTATTATTAAAACACATATAAAAGCAAGCCTATTATACTGAGGAAGATCTCTAAAGTTTTACAAATAGATGACTAATCTGAGTCTGTCAGTATCTCTTACAGCACTTAGTAACAGCAGTTTAAATTAGTCTTTACTCGACGTATCTTTTAACTTCTGAGGATGACTTACACTAGTATAAGCCTATGTAATTTATACCTTCTTAATCCCCAAATCACATAAAGGTACTTGAAATCTAGGACTTTTATTATTCTGTGTGTATTTTTAGAAATCATTGCACGTGACATTATAAGGATAGGCCAAAAATCATGTTTAAAATCTACTTCTAGGCTTTAGAGTATTAAAATGGAACTAAATAAAATCTGTTCGACACATGTTTAAAAGCAAATGACAGAGCTGTACATACTGTTTTTCTGATATTCCTACCAGAAAATTCTCTTTTCCTAGTAATGCTAATTTTAGTCTAGATATAATTCAACTTTTTCAGAGGTTTTCAGTGGCAGGACTGTGAAACAAAACCAGACAAGACAAAACAAATATAGATGAATTAGGCATGACATACCAAATTAAACAGGTTTGGAAGTTCTTCCCCAAGTCAATATTATTTCCACCTTTCC
Organism: Micronycteris hirsuta; assembly: GCA_004026765.1. Classification (NCBI taxonomy): domain Eukaryota; kingdom Metazoa; phylum Chordata; class Mammalia; order Chiroptera; family Phyllostomidae; genus Micronycteris; species Micronycteris hirsuta. Next base: position 32,543 of record PVJI01000813.1, on the reverse strand, counting down.
ACCATGGTAGTAATGACTTAAATAGTTTCATTCATGCATTTATTCATTTAAATAAATACTTAAGTGCCTACAATTTGCCAGGCATGGAAGGGAAAAAAAGGGGGAAGACAGACATTTGGATGATAAGGGCCAACAAGAGGTTTATATGAGGTTTCTAAAGAAAAAGAGCAAATGGTGGAAGAATGGGGAAAAAAATCTAATTAAGACAGCCACTAATATGTCATTTTCAATGACTGGGAGAGAGAACATTGCTTAAATTTCAGACAAGAGCATATGGGCCTGTCATGGACCACAAATTCCAATTGCATGTGCTTATACATCCAAAAATAAGAAATGTTCTTATCATACAGATGTTACATAATTATATGGAAAAAATATTCTGAGTGGAGGAAAAAAAACAAAAGTGTACTTAATAAACTAATTGTGTGAACTATCACCTTATTTATGTAAAAAGTCACACTTAGGCCTGTATTAGCTTCTACTATCTTTGTGGTCCACTGTTGGTATGGTTCATACCACTTTTATGATTTTTTTATAGTAAAGTACTATAATAAAATGTAGAAAACTATATCTGAAGCCCTTTCATTCATTCATTCTTTAAATCATGTGGGCATTTTCTTGAGATACAAAATAAACACGTAATTCCATCATAATGCCTCTCAAGCTTAATGAAAATAAGGTATAAAAAACTATTATATTACTCATTAATCTGTACTATTAAAGTTCAGGGCACTAAGGAAGCAAAGAGGAATCAAATCTGTCAGAAAGACCACAAGATTTCACAAAGATGATGTTCGATATGGGTCTTTCACTCTCACAGCATTTCACATTTTGATAGCAGTGTAAAATGATCTTCAACAGAAATATCAGGCAATTTTCTGGAACTGAATTACACTATTACAAGTATATGTAACTTATGCCACCCTCATTTCAAAAGTCACATAAAAGTATTTGTAATCTGGGCTTCCTACTAATCTCTGTCTATTTTTAGACACTGTGACCCCAAAAGGACAGACAAAACAGGTAGGACATCTATTTGGGGACTTTAGTAGACTTACATGGAATAAAATAAAATCTGTTAAACATTTATGAAAGGCCAATGTCTTAGAGAGCTGTATACAGGGTGGGGCAAAAATGGTGTACAGGTGTGAGTACATGGAACAGTTTATTCTTGTATTATTACTTATTAAATATTGTATTATTTACTTGTATTGCAATTGTAAACCTACTTTTGCCCTACCCTCTATAATAGTTTCCTGTAGGCAGAGAGTCTAAAAGACATTTCTTTTTTGAAAAGTATTTATTCATAAATGCTGAAAATTATACCGATTTTTTCTGACTTATGACCTTAATTACACACAATTATCTAAAGTTTGTCAGTTTTCTTTCCAATAATAATTAAATAACACTGACAAAAAAAGAAGAAGAAAAAAATGAAGGTCATAGAAGGTGAATTATAGTATTATAACATTAATTAGATTAATTCATGAAATCATGTTTTGTTTCTGATTTTTTTCATTGAACATACTTGTGGGTTGTATCCATGTCATTGTGTATATTTCCTTTCATACGGATTCCACAATTTATCCATTTTACTATTAATGGGCATCTGGGTTGCTTCTAGTTTGAGGCTACTATAAATAATACTGCTATGAATGTAATTTGCACTCATTAACACACGTTCACGAATTTCTATTGAGTACGTATATACTTAGGAGGGAAACTGCTGGACTGTTGTATTTTTTCCAAATAATTTCAATCATAAGTTGCAAAAGTAGTATTAAGAATTCCCATAAATTTTGGATATTAATCCCTTATCAGATGTATTGGCAAATATGTTCTCCTATTCCATGGGTTGTCTTTATTTTGTTGATGGTTTCCTTTGCTGTGCAAAAACTTTTCAGTTTGACGTAGTCTCATTTGTTTATTTTTCTTTTGTTTCCCTTGCCTTAGGAGATATATCACTAAAAATATTGTTACGAGAAATGTCTGAGATTTTACTGCCTATGTTTTCTTGTAAGATTTTTATGGTTTAGGGTCTAACATTTAAGTCTTTAATCCATTTTGAATTTATTCTTGTGTGTGGTATAAGAAGGTGATCTAGGTTCACTCTTCTGAACATATCTGTCCAATTTTCCCAACACTATTTATTGAATAAACTATCTTTGGCCATTGTATGTGCTTGCTTTTTCTGTCAAATATTAATTGACTATAAAGGTGTGGGTTTATTTCTGGGCTCTCTATTCTGTTTCATTGATCTATGTGTCTGTTTTTAATGCCAATACAATGCTGATCTGATTACTATGGCTTTATAGTATAGTTTGATATTAGGTAGAACAAATTCTACCAACTTTGTTCTTCTTTCTTAGGATCACTGTTGCTATGTGGGGCCTTTTGTGCTTCCACATAATTTTTTTAAATATTTGTTCTAGTTCTGTGAAATATGTCATTAGAATCTTGAGGAATTGTGTTGAATCTATAGATTGCTTTGGGGAGCATGGACATTTTAATGATGTTAATTCTTCCTATCCATGAACACTGTATGTGTTTCCACTTATTTGTATCTTCTTCAATTTCTTTCTTCAGTGTCTATAATCTTCCGAGTACAGATCTTTTATATCCTTGGTTAGATTTATTCTTAGGTATTTTATTCTTTTTTTTTTTTTAAGATTTTATTTATTTTTAGAGAGTGGGGAAGGGAGGGAGACAGAGAAGGAGAGAAACAGCAATGTGTGGTTGCCTCTCACATGGCCCTCACTGGGGACCTGGACCGCAACCCAGGCATGTGCCCTGACCGGGAATTGAACCAGCAACCCTTTGGTTCCCAGCCTGCGCTCAATCCACTGAGCTACACCAGCCAGGGCAGTATTTTATTACTTTTGAAGCAATAGTGAACAGGATTGTTTTCTTAATTTCCATTTCTGTTAGTTCATTGTTGGCATATAAAAATGAAAATGATTTCTGGATATTAATTTTGTATCCTGCTACTTCGCTGAATTCATTGATCAGTTCTAGTAGTTTCCTGGTGGAATCTTTTAGATTCTACTATGTACAGCATCATGTCATCTGTAAAGACAGACAGTTTTATTTCTTCCTTTCCAATTTGGATGTCTTTTATGTCTTTTTCTTCTCTGATTGCTATGGCTTGGACTTTCAGTACTATGTTGAATGAGAGTGGTCAAAGTGGACAATCCTGTCTTGTTCCTGATCTTATGGGGAACACTTAATGTCCCCCTTATGGGACATCCCACCCATGTCCCTCTTCTGGTCCAGGATTCAACCTAGGTTCACATATTCCTTTAGTTGTCACGTCCCCTTAGCCTTTCCCAATTTAGGATAGTTTGTCTTTTATGACTTTGACAGTTTCTTGAAAAATTGAATTTATTGGAGGTGACACTGATTTGCAAAACCATACAGCTTGTAGTTTTTGCCTGTTGAGTATGGTGCTGGCAATGGGTTTGTCATATATGGCCTTTATGATGTTTAGGTATGTTCCCACTATTCCCACTTTGCTGAGAGTTTTCATGACAAATGGGTACTGGATTTTATCAAATGCTTTCTCTGTATCTATTTATATGACCATGTGCTTTTTATCCTTGATTTTGTTTATGTGGTGAATCACATTTATTTACTTGTGAATGTTTTATCAAACTTGCATTCCCAGAATAAACCCCACTTGATCATAGTATATGATCTTTTTGATGTATTACTGTATTCAGTTTGCTAATATCTTGTTTAGGACTTTAGCATCTATGAACATCAGGGATATTGGCCTATAATTTTCTTTTTTTGTAGTGCTTTTATCTCGTTTTGGAATTAGGAAATACCGGCCTCATAAAATGAGCTTGGGAGCCTTCTCTCCTCTTAAGACCAAAATAAATGGAAATCTGAAGGTGTGATGTCTGGTGACTACAAAGGATGAATCAGAACTTTCCAGCAAGCTTTTGCCTAGTCATCAAACACACAGTCTTGCATTATCCTGATGGAAGATTATGCTTTTTCTGTTGACTAATTCAGAATGCTTTTTGATGAGTGCTGCTTTCAGTTGGTCTAACTGGGAGAAGTACTTAATGGAGTAACCATCTGGTTTTCTGGAAGGAACTCATAATAGAGAGTTCCCTTCCAATCCCACCATATATACACAACATCACCTTCTTTGGATGATGACCAATCTTTGGTGTGGTTGGTGGTAGTTCATTTCACTTGCACCACAATCTCTTCTGTTGTGCATTATTGTAAAGTATCCGTTCTTCATCACCAGTCACAATTAGTTTTAAAACAGAATGTTTTTGTTACGTTTAAATAGAGAATCACACGTGGAATATGGTCAAGAAGATTTTTTTCACTTAATTTACGTAGAACTCAAACATCAAAGTGATTAACATAACTAAGCTGGTGCAAATGATTTTCAACACTGGATTTGGATATTTTGAGTATGTCGGCTATCTCCCACATGGTATAATGTTGATTGTTCTCAATTAATGTCTCCATTTGATAATATCAACTTCAAGTCTGCATCGTCTAGTGAGAAATCTCCAGCATGAAACTTCACAAACTACTTTTGGCATGTTTGATCAGTCACAGCACCTTCTCTATACACTGCACAAATCTTTTTGTTTCAGTTGCGTTCTTACCTTTCTTGAAATAATAAAATATAATATGCTTAAAATGTTGCTTATTCTCTTCCATGTTTAATATTAAAATGGCTACACAAAAATTCGCCAATTTTTATTAGTTTTTTTAAATACACGCTGATATGACAGCTGTCACAATAAAATCTAACAAAACTGTTTCGAATGAAGTTAAAGACAATTAAGTGCTAGTACAGCCATCTTATTGAAAAAAAACTGAACTAACTTTTTGGCTTAAGACTCTGCCATCAAAATCTGGTTGACCAGTTTGTGTAACTAAAGCAAAAGACCTGTACCACTGTTCTAGGTGTTATGAGTTCAGTGGAGAGCCATAATAAATTCCTTGCTTTCACAGTATTTCTATATAGTTATCAATACCAGGAAATTTATACTGATACAATACTATTAACTAGTCCATAGGCTTTAATTAAAATTCCACTAGTTATCACACTAATGTCCCTTTTCTGGTCCAGGATTCAACCTAGGATCACATATTCCTTTAGCTGTCATGTCCCTTTAGCCTTCTCCAATTTAGGATAGTTTGTCTTTTATGACTTTGACAGTTTTTTGAAAAACTGAATTTATTGGGGTGACATTGGTTTGTAAAACCATACAGCTTTCAATTGTACAACTCAATAAAACACCATCTGCATACTGCATTGTGTACCCATCACCACCCAAAGCAAAGTCTCTTTCCCTCTCTTTGCCCACCTTCACCTGCCCTTCAGTGCCCCTTTCCCTCTGGCTATCACCACACTGTTGTCTGCGTCTATGTGTTACATATATATGTCTTTTGGTTAATCCCTTCACCTTCTTTCATCTGGCCCCCAATCCCCTCCCCTCTGACACCTGTCAGTCTGTTCCATGTTATCTATGCCTCTGTTTCTATTTTACTCATCAGTTTATTTTGTTCATTAGATTCTACTTATAAGTGAGATCATATAGTATTTGCCTTTCTCTGCCTAGCTTTCTCACTTAGCATAATAATCTCCAGGTCCATCCATTCTGTTGCAAAGCATAAGATCCCTCCCTTTTTTTCCAGCCAAGTAGTATTCATTATGTAAATGTACCTCAAGTTTTTTATCTACTCATCTACTGATGGGAACTTGGGCTGTTTCCAGATCTTGGCTATTGTAAATAAAACTGCAATGAACACAGGAATGCATATATTCTTTCTAATTTGTGTTTTCGCATTTCTTACAATATATTCCTAGCAGGGGGATTGCTGGGTCAAAAGGCAGTTACATTTTTAACTTTTTGAGGAAACCCATACTAGGTTATTGTTCATGTAAATACTCAACATATTTCCCCAAAATATGAACTTGTTCACACTCCTAACAGCAGTGTATAAAAAGTTTTAGCAGAGAAAAAAAAATAGAACAAAAGAAAGAATTTTTAAAAAGAACAAAAAACAAAAGAAAAAATCAAAGAAAAAAAAGCTCTAGCTGTTCAATATCTTCATCAGTACTTTGTACTGCCAGATGTTTTAATTTGTCACTTAATCCAGAAAGCGTATAGCAGTGTTTTATTGTGTTCTCAGAATTTCCCTATCTTTAATTATCACCTCACAAAGGGTTACTTCCAATTTCATATACACATCTAACCCAATTTCCTTCCTAGCTTCAGTGTTGTTAACCAATTATACCTGGATATCCTGTTGTTACCCTAACTTTGAAGCACCTTAAAACAAGCTTTTCATCCTAAACCCCTAAACTAGCCCCTTCTGATTTTATGTCTCCTCTCTGGGATCTCAGACTTGGAATTATCATTTTCTCCTCCTTTCCTAAGACCTCCCATATATGTCACCAAATCATTTTAGTATTTCCTTTTAATCCACTCTTTCCTTTCTACTCCCATTATATCACCCAACGTTATGACTCATTACCAAAAAAAGTTACACTAACCCTATAATAAAGAACATATTTTGACCCCCAAATTAGAATATGACCACCCATTATACATAAATACCAATATAAGGATTGGCTAGCACATTCTCTAGTACAAATATACTACAACACAGTAATTTAATATTAAGTCAGCCTATTTATAGCCTTCTAATTCCTGCTGGCCCATATCACTTAAAAGAACAAACTAGAAAAAAAAAAAAACAACCTACAAGCATCATTAAGATATTTAGTTTGTTATTATTGTTGCTACTATGGAGATAGAGCTGGGATTAAATAAAGATGGCAAAATAACTAGTCAATAGAATCCCATTTATAAAATAGCATTTTTCTTTCATGTCTTGGAAATCCTAATAGCTATTAAAACAAATAATCCAAAACAAATAAAATTATGTAAGAATTAATTTTAAAAAGTCAAAATTTAAAAACCTGTAGTTACATCTTTTATATTACTGTAATTATTTTTGCTATTACCATACAGAAACTACACAATCCTTCCATATCCTCTGTTAACATATTGACTGATGGCCATGGTTAATTTTAGCTTAAGAAAAGCAGGCTATTGTTTTCTAGTACATCTGATTCCTGTTCCAATTAGTGAACTTTGTCAAGAGTCAACGGTATTACTTAAACCTGTTTATGCCAGCTGAACTTTTTATTGTAACCACATAATTAAATTTTATATATGCTGATTAAATGAGTGTAAAAAATATTCAATGTAGTTTTATTGAAAAAAAAAAAACTACATTGAATATTTTACAAAGGCTTGATAAAAGGTGAATCACCAAAAAATGTTTCTAATTAACTGTGGACAAGACAGTTATAATAGATCAGAATAAAAAACATACTAAAGAAATTCTGTACTCAAGTTTACTTTACACGGGTGTTTAAGGTTTTAAAGAAAATGATCGGCAAAAACAGGCTATGAGTGTAATTTATGCATAAAAGCCAACATAAAACTCCACCAGCAAAATCAGAGAGAGAGACTTCTGGCCAAGATGGAAGTGTAGGTAGATACACTTCACTTTCTCGCATAAGCAAAAGAAGGATAACAACCAATTTAAAAACAAAAAACAACCGGAACTTCCAGAAAATCGAACTGTATAGAAGTCCAACAATGAAGGAGTTAAAGAAGAAACATTTGTCCAGACTGGTAGCAGGGATAGAGACAGGCAGCCAGGGCGGAAGAGGCAAGGCTGCAGCTAGAGGACCGGGTGGTCTCACACACAGCGTGTGGATAAACCAAGAGGAACAACTGGGGAGTGAGACAGACCGCACAAGCCAGGGTTCCAGCACAGGAAAAGGAAGTTTCAAAAACCTATGGCTGTAAAACACTGTGGGTGTTGCAGCGATGGAAGAAACGGCCAGTCTCACAGGAGAGTGTGTTGGAGGGGCCCGTGGGGCCCTAGAACGTACACAAACCCACTCACCTGGGAATCAGCACCAGAAGGGCGAAATTCACTTGTGGGTAGCGGGGGAAGTGACTAAAATGGAAGTGGGGCAAGAGCTGAGAAAGCAGCATTGTTCTGCCTCTGGCACCTTCCCCACAGAGAGCACCACAAAGCAATGAGGTGGGTTTCCCTGCCCTGGCAAATACCTAAGCCTCCGCCCCTTATAACGTAACCAGTGTACCAAGACAGAGAAATATGTCCCAAATGAAAGTACAGATCAAAACTCCAGAAAATGAACTAAGCAACAATGAGATAGGCAAACTATCACATGCAGAGTTCAAAACGCTGGTAATCAGGTTGCTCATAGAAATGATCGAATATGGACACAAAACAAAGGAAGAAATGAAGGCTATACAAAGTGAAATAAAGAAAAATATACAAGGAACCAACAGTGAAGGGGAGGCAACAGGGACTCAAATCAACAACTTGGAACAAAAGGAAGAAGTAAACATTCAACGGAAACAGAATGAAGAAAAAAGAATTCAAAAAAATGAGAAGAGGCTTAGGAACCTCTGGGACAACTTTAAACATTCCAAAATCTGAATCAAAGGGATACCAGAAGGAGAAGAGGAAGACCAAGAAATTGAAAACTTATTTGAAAAAATAATGAAATAAATCTTCCCCAATCTGGCAAAGGAAATAGACATACAAGTCCAGAGAGTCCCAAAGAAGTTGGACCCAAAGAGGAACACACCAAGACACATCATAATCAAATTACCCAAGATTAAAGATAAGGAGAGAATCTCAAAAGCAGCAAGAGAAAAGGAGAGAGTTACGTACAAAGGAATTCCCGTAAGACTATCAGCTGATTTCTCAAAAGAAACCTCATAGTCAAGAAGGGGCTGGAAAGAAGTATTCCAAGTCATGGAAAGCAAGAACCTCCATCCAAGATTACTCTATATAGCAAAGCTATCATTTAGAATGGAAAAGGCAGATAAAGTGCTTCCCAGAGAAGGTCAAGTTAAAGGAATTCATCATCACCCAGCCCCTTATTATATGAAATGTTAAAGGGACTTATCTAAGAAAAAGATCACAACTATGAACAGTAAAATGACAATGAACTCACAGCTATTAACAACTGAACCTTAAAAAAAAAAACTAAGCAAACAACTAGAACAGGAACAGAATCACAGAAATGAAGATCAAATACAATGTTATCAGCAGGGAAGGGGAGGGGCAAGAATGGGGGAAAAGGTACCAGGAATAAGAAACACAATTGGTACCAAATAGACAGGGGGAAGTTAAGAATAGTATAGGAAATGAAGACACCAAAGAACTTACATGTATGACCCATGGACATGAACTGGGGGGTTGGGAGGAGATGCTGAAGAGGAGGGGGTACAGGGCAGAGGGGGATAAAGGGTATAAAAAAAATGGGACAACTGTAATAGCATAATCAATAAAATATACTTACAAAACTCAGAATAGTATTCATTTACATATTCAATCCACAAGTACTTTTGAAATATCTATCATGTGCCAGGTGTTCTAGGGCAGCAATTCTCAAACTTGTTGGTCTTAGGACCCTTTATCCTTAAAAGTTACTGACTAACCCCAAAGAGCTTTGTCTCACAGGCAATATTTATCAGCATGTATGTGAGAAATTAAAGCTGAAAAAATTTTAAAACAGAAATAAATCAGCACACATTCCATTAGCCATCATAGCAATAATGTGATCACTTATCATGCAGCTTTTGGAAAACAAGACTGTACACATGTGAGAGAATGGCAGATATAAAATCAAATAATGTCTTAGTGTTATTATGAAAATAGTTCTGACTTCACAGATACCTGGAAACTGAGGGACTTGTAAGTGTCCTTGGACCAACCACTGAGAGCCACTGTTACGGAGCTGAGGAACCAATAATGAATCAATCCCTCTCCTGTGTAATTTAATGAAGGAGGAGGAAAATAAAGAAGTAAATCAATAAATATATAAATTCAGGTAGTGATAAATGCCATAAAGAAAAAACATGGCACAGAGATAGAAAGTGAAAAGTAGATGTGGGGAAGGAATAGAAGCAATTACTTTATACAGGATGGTCAGAAAATGCCTCTCTGAGAATGGATATTGAAGGAACGGGCCCTGCTATGGTCTGAGGCAACTAGGTTCTGGGTAAAGAAACAGAAAATGCAAACTCCCTGGAAGCTACTGGAGAAATTTGAGCATAGGAATGATGTGATCTAATCAAGGTTTTTAAAATAATAATCTGACTTCCACATGGAACAGACTGGGAAGGCAGGTATAAAAATGATTTTAGGAGGCTATTGCAGTAATCCTGTAATAAATGTTGGTGACTTGGATAGTACGACAGCAGTGGAAGGGTGACATTTGAATAGATATGGAAGTTATTTGGAAGGAAAAGCCATAATAATTGCTGAAGGACCAGACATGCGGTTGTGAGGAAAAAAGAAATGAAGGAAAGATGGCTCCTAGGTTTTTTACAGAACAATGAGGTAAATGTTTCTGTTTATTACTATTTAGAAAAACCATGAGAGATGAGGGAAACAGGGAAAGATCTAGCTTAAGATGCTTATTTCAAATCTGAGTAAACATACTGGCTATGAGGGTCTGGAACTCAAGACAGAGGTCAGGGCAGGAGATGGACCATTCGAAGTCATGAGGAACTCAAATATGTGCCTAGAGGAGATCACCTAAGGAATAATTGGGATAAAGAAGTGAGTAGGAGAATTCAGATCTGGAATTTCACCCTACATCAAGGCTGTCAAATTAACACATATTTAAAATGTGCAATTTTTTAGGCTTGCCTTTTTCAAATAACCAATGGTGTAAGAGGGTTTTTTAGTACCTCACTCTTCATACTAGGTCACTGACTCAGGAATCTCCATCAAGAAGTGGCCATAAAGAAGGAACTCATACCTTTTGCCACATGGATGAACCTGGAGAGCATTATGCTAAGTGAAACAAGCCAGTCACAGAAAGACAAACACCATGTGCTCTCACTTACATGTGGAATCTCATATCCACATCTCTAATGTCTCTAATCCCCAAACCTGAACTCCTCTTTTCTCTATTTCCCATATTGATATCTTAGCAGTATCTCACATTCATCAATGACCTAAAATAAACAAGTTCATTTCCTTGTCTAAATATGGTCTATTCCTGTGTTCTCTGACTTAGTTCATGGATAACTGTCGAAGAGGCACAAAGCATGAGAATATCACATTCTACTCCCTCCCTCACACCCTCCTTTACGGAACTGCCTCGTCCAGACAGTCACATAAACTGTCCACTGCACCTCTACAATCGCTCTCTTGCATCTTCTCCTTCCTTATAACCTTTTCCCTAATTCAAGCCTGTGTTATCTGAAACTGTTGATAAAGCCTCAACACTATCATATTGTCTCTTTCCTTTATCATTCACTCAGCTGCCAATGTTGTATTTCCTCAAACAGAGACCAAAGTTTTTCTAACTTGATTCCACTTTTTGATATGAATTCTTATGTAACAGGCATCTGTTGTTTTAGGACATATCCACTCACTTCATACTCATTCTTCTTTAGTTACTTCAGTCCAGTTGAGCTGATTCCACCCGTGAGGCACACAATTCCAGCTCAGACAATCAGAGGTGCACAGTGACTGGTTCAGAAATTGGTCCAAACAGAGCAACTGAAGTACCATAGACCTTTGCTGAGGCTTCTTAGGCTGCAGCTTAAGTTTTTTAACTGCTATTGTTATTTGTTATATTTTACCACCAGAGGGACAGCCTGTCTGAAAAGCCAATCCAGTATAAGTGAAGTTTGGAGATGCAAAGAGAGAAATTTGGTCCTAGCATGAATCCACGGCTGAAGCCAGTTTCTCCCAGATTGTTCAATTACACTTGCCAATCAACGCTCTCTGTTTAATCCTGTTTGAGTCAGACAACCATCATCTAGAATACTAAAGCAAAAGAATACTAAGCCACACCTCCTATCTTTCATGCATCATATGGCTCAGTCATGCCAGCCTCCTCACTAGTATCAGAATACTGTGCCTTCCCTCATATTATTTTCTCTGTCTAGAATTTTCTTCCCTCTGCCTGCAATTCCCTTCCCTCCATTCTCTGTTTTTTAAGATATTATCTCATGCTTCAATGTTCAGCTCAAATGGCTTTTTGAACTTTAAGGGGTAGGAAATGTCATAGAAGGATTTTAAAGAATTAAGGACATGATCATATTTGCAATTTTAAAAGAACACTCCAGCTACTGTGTAAGGAATAAATCAGAGAAGGGCAAGGGGGGACAACGATTTGTAAACTACTCAAGTAATCTAGGCACAATGGGTGGTGGCGTGGCTGACGTGGCAAAGGGGATATTTTTTGTGATTATTTTATTTCAGAATAAATCCCTCTCTATACTGCAAACTCCCTATGGACAGAGAAATTATCTGCTGACTACCATTTTACCCACAGAAATTAGCAAAATGATTGCTAATAGAGACTCAAATATTTGTTGAATAAATGAATGTATAATTAACAATGTAATCTGTAAATTGTTTTGAGCAACTGGGCAAATGGTGACATTATTTATAAAAATGAGAAACACAGAAAAACTCAGTTTGGGATTTTTGTTTGTTTTTGAGAGAGAGAGGTAAGAGAAAAGATGACCTGTTTTACATTCAAACAGCAGGGAATCTACATATAGTGGATACATATCTGAGGATCAGGAGAAAGATAGTAGATGTGAATTCTGGGCATATAGATGCTAACTGACTTTATACTAGGAATGCTGTAAAATGAGGAAGGTTGAGATCATTGACCTCAGAGGCATTTAAAGGTTGAACAGAAAAAGAGAAGGAAGAACACTAATAGCTCAGGTAGAAAAACAAACATAGAAGGGCCCTCTACCAAAGCAGAAGGAAAAAAAGAAGATATGGTCAAATGCGTCAAACACAGTAGAAAGTCAACGAATGGAAAGTTTAAAGGTACCCTTCGGATGAAATCAGTTTTGGTGGAGTAGGTACCATGTGGAATGACACTAGTTTGGACTGAGTTCAAGGGTGAAGAAAAGATAAAGAAATTAAATACGCCGTATCAGACATGAAGTGTGTTCATGAAGCTTGGCTATGTAAGAACTAAGAAACATAGTTGCAGGAGAGGAATACAGTCAAGGGTAGGTTTCCTCCTCTGTTGGTTTTCTTTTTCTTTAAATAGAGCTTGTACTTAAGCATGTTTAAATGTTTATTGCAATCAACCTACAAAGAGACCAGAGAAAAGGTGAAAGAATAATTAAAAATGTGTTCCACAACATATACATATCTCAAAACTTGTTGTACATCTTAAATATGGTATATACAACTTATACCCCCAAAAAGCTGGAACAAATACGAGCAAACTTTTAAAAATGGGGTGTAAAGAGACGAGTTTTGAGTTAGAGGAAGCATGATCTCTTCTATAGAAATCATGCAGTAGAAGGAAAGAATGGGTAAATACATAGGTATAATTATAGATTTGGTTACTGAAAATTAAGAGACTCTACATGTGATAGCATTAACTATGTAATAATAAACATGTTGAAGTTTAAATATTAAAAATAATCTGTTCATTGAACATTATTTTTCTGAATTATGAGTTTAAGCTATACATTAGCATCTAAGTTAAATAAAGTAACTGCCCCACTCTTAAACCCTAGACTTACAAAGGAAATTTAAAAGATATTTATCAAATGTCTTCTTTGTACAAGACACAATGCTAGATATTGTGGAGAATACAAGAGGGCCCCGTATATCTGTAAAGCTTGTTTCCTCCCTGCCTTTAGGTCTCTTTTCTCACATGCATTCTGCTTTATTTCTCTCCATTACACTTACCACCACCTGACATATCATATTTTTTTTATTGACTAATTCTCCTCCTAGACTAGAAGCTTCTCAAGGGCAGGGACTTTTTCCTGTTGTATTCATTGTTGTATCCCCATACTAAAAACACTGCCTGCTATGAATAGGAACACAAAATAAGTTTTTGATTTAATAAAATGCTACCATCTCTTCAAGAAGGAGAGGTACAATCTGTTAAATAGGGGAAAAATGAATATATAAGGAGTATATCAATATTTACACACTAAGGAATACATCATTATTAATACTAAGGATAAATACTAAGGATAAGTACTAAGGGTAAAATGGTTTAAGAGTTCACAAGAGTTAATCATCTCAGACAAGGTGATAAAGAAAGGTTTTATGGAAAAGGTGGCATTTTGACTGGGACTTAAGGGCTGATATTTGTGTGCGTGTGTATACAATTCAATAGTGTTTAGTATATTTAAAGAGTTGTGCAACCTGCTAGGGCATTTCATCACCTCAAACAGAAACCACATGCCCCTGAGTTACCACCACCCAACTCCTCCAACTCTCCCAATGCTAAGAAGCCACTAATCTACTTTCTGTCTCTCCATATTTGCCCATTCTGGACATTTTATATAAATAAAATCAAATAATGTGTGTGTGTTGGGGGTGTGTGGTTGTGACTGGCTTCTTCACTGAGCACGTCTTCAAGATCCGTACATGTTGTAGCATGCACCATGACTTCATCTCCTTTTATAACTGAATAATATCCTATTTTATGGATATACCATATTTTATGTAGCCTTTCATCAGTAGATAGACCTCTGGGTTGTTTCTATATTTTGGCTATTATGACTAATAAAGTATGAGTAATTCTATGAACATTTGTATATATGTTCTGTGTGATGTATTTTTATTAAGAGATAAGTGAAGAAATGAATTGAACTATTTTAAATCATTCAATCCAAAAGATGACAAATTCAAGATAAAGTTTTCACTGGTCTAAGATCAAATGAGGCAAAGTGAATTTTCATAAAGTTTAATTTACTCAAGTCAAAGAGCTGTCTTTTATTTTGCAACAACTTCCTTCAAACTTTTTTTTATGTTAAAGCATCTTCTTTAATGAAATGATGGCAATATCAAAAGGTAGTTTTGTTCACTTACTTAGATAAAATAATTTTTTTAAAATTTGATTTTCTGTTAAATCCAAGAACTTTTGATTGAAGGAAAGGGCATGAAAAAAAGAAGACAGAAACCCGTAAGTTAGCCTGGATGCCAGGCTAAGGAGTCTGCACATTATCCCATGATCAGTAGGGAAATAAAGTTGTTTAAATATAAAGTTACTGACTCATGGATGTCATTTCATTCAACAAATAATAAAAACTGAGCTCCTGTTTATGAAAAGCACTGAATTTGGTGCTCTGAGAAAAGACTAAATAAAACTCTGTCCCTGCCTTTTTATAACTTAGTCTTCAGTAGAAGAAAACAGTCTATCTCTTTATTACTTACATCTTTACCCATCTTTTAGAAGGGGAATATTTAGTAGCTTAAAAAAATCTTTTTAAAAAAGGAAAATATGGGACTATTCCTACTGTGCTTACCAGTTTTATATCACTCATTATTTGACAATGTGAGTTGCTGGATATACAAAGTTAAACAATATATAATTCCTCTCCTACAGAAGCTTACGGTCTAGATTTTATAAACTTACAAACTGCTCTAGAAGGAACTTACTACAGACATTTAATTAGTATTTACCCAGGGCTTCCAATTTAATAGCAAATGACAAGCACTTACTACTACTGCTCACATTTCAAGCATTTTACATTTGTTAAGTAATGTAATGCTCCCAACGATCTATGAAAAGGGAATTATTACTATATAACTGCAATATATTATTAATACATTAAAATATATTACATTTACCATCTTTTCCCAGAATCAGTGTTAATGACACTAATTCTGCTAATGAGTGTTTTATATACACTTCCTGTATCATTGCCATCAACATCTGAACATCTTAAAAAAAAAAAAAATCCTCTCTTGACTTCATATCCCACACCATTTCCCTGATCCCCTACAGCAAAACTAAAAGAGCTAAAAAAGCCGCCTATGCCAGCTGTCTCCCAACTTTCTCCTGCCAGCTTCTCTTGAGCCATTCCAAAAAGGCTTTTGCCTCTACACTACTGAAACCACTCAATTCAAGATTGTGAATGGCCTCAAAATGCTAAATTCAATTTTTAATTTTTCATCTGTATCTCACCTGACCTATCAACAACATCTGACATAGGTTAAAAAACTCTGAAATGCTTTCTTAGCTTCTCAGATGCTATAGTCCTCTGGGTTTTCTCATCTTACTAGATGTTCCTTCTCAATACCTACACATTAGAGTACCCAAGGCTCAGTCAATGGACCTCCTTTCTCTCTTTTTTTAAATTTTGATTCTCAATTACAGTTAACATTCAACATTATTCTCTCTTTTCTATCTTTCTAATAGTTTCATGGCTTCACTAGAATGTGGCTTCAACACAGTAGGGATTTTTTGTTTGTTTTTGTTTCTCAGCTATTTTGTTTATGCTGAATGCTCTGCACCTAAAACAGTACCTGCATATATTAGGCACATGACCAATATGTTCAATGAATAAATGCTATCTTCACTCGGACGTGTAGTAAACGCCTCAAACTTAACCAAGTTCAAAAGAGAACTCCAAACACCCTCCCAATGGCCTCTCTGACTAACTTCACTTTCTTAGCAAAGTGTAGTTCCATCCTTCTAGTTCCTCAAGCCAAGTATTTTGAAAGCATTCCTAATTCCTCTATTTCTCTCACATCACATATCTAATCTGCCAGCAAATACTGTGGATTCTGCCTTCAAAATATATTCAGCCTTTGATTACTTCTCACCACATACACCACTATCACTATGGTCCAAGCCATTATTACCTCTCACCTAGATGAATACGACAGCCTCCTAACTGGTCTTCTTGCTTCTTGCCCACCTGCGCCGCCCCTACCCCGCCAATTCAGTATGTTCTCCAAACCACGGCCAGAGAAAATTTTCAAATTTAAATCAGGTTACTCACTACTCAGCTCATAATCTTGTAATTATTCCCACTTTGTTATGATTAACAGCACAAAGCTTGACGACTACCTATAAAGTTCTACTCAATGTGGCCCTGGTACATCTCTGACTCACCTACTACTTTTCCTCTTACCTGTTCTGCTTCAGTCATACTGCCTTCTTCTGCTGTTTCTCCCAAAGGTTAAGGGAATTTCCACCTTAGGGCCTTTTCCCTGATGTTCCCACTGCCTGAAATGCTTCTCCCCTAGATAGCGGCAATCCGTATTTGCTTCATCACCTTGTTCACTTGCCACCTTCTCTCAACTTTTCCCAATCACCACATTTAAAATTACAACTCTAATTCCAACCTTTTGTATTCTTTATCCCCTTTCTCTACTCTATATTTCTCCACAGCATTTATCATCACCAAATACTATATATCCTAACTTTATGAAGCATATGCTCAAAAAGGACAAGAATTTTTGCCTGTTTTAATACAGAACAGAAAAAGGAAACAAGAATTTTAAAAAATGAGGATAGGCTTAGGAACCTCTGGGACATCTCCAAACATACCAACATCCGAATCACAGGGGTGCCAAAAAGAGAAGAGGAAGAACAAGAAATTGAAAACTTCCCTAACCTGGCAAAGGAAATCAACATAGAAGTCCAGGAAGCACAGAGAGTCCCAAACAAGTTGGACCCAAAGAACAACACACCAAGACACATCATAATTAAAAAGTCAAGGGTAAAAGATAAAGAGAGAATCTTAAAAGCAGCAAGAGAAAAACAGAGAGTTACCTACAAAGGAGTTCCCATAAGACTATCGGCTGATTTCTCAAAAACTTTGCAGGCAAGAAGAGACTGGCAAGAAGTATTCAAAGTGATGAAAAGCAAGGACCTACAACCTAGATTACTCTATCCAACAAAGCTATCATTTAGAATGGGAGGGCAGATAAAGTGCTTCTCAGACAAGGCAAAGCTAAAGGAGTTCAACATCACCAGCCCTTATTACAGGAAATGTTAAAGGGACTCATTTAAGAAAAAGAAGAAGATCAAAACCATAAGCATTAAAAAAGCAACAAATTCACAACCATCAACTGAATCTAAAAACAACAACAAAAAATAATAACAAAAAAACAAGCAAGTAACCAGAACAGGAACAGAATCACAGGTATGGTGATCACATGGAGGGTTATCAGCTGGAAGGGGGAAAATGGGGGAAAAGGTGCATGGACTAAGAAGCGTTATTTGTAGGTACCAAACAGACAGGGGGATGCCAAGAACAGTGTAGGAAATGGAGAAGCCAAAGAACTTCCACGCAGGACCCATGGACCTGAGCTAAAGGTGCTGGAGGGAAGGGGTGTACCAGGCAGAGCAGGGGCAAAGGGGGGAAAATTTGGGACAACTCTAATAGCATAAGGAATAAAATATATTTCAAAAATAAGAATTTTTGCCTGTTTTATTAGGTGATCGATTATCTGTTCGTGGAACACTCTCATTTCCATCAGGAAGCCTAACAAGAATCTCGCCTGGTGTTTCAGGAGAAGATCATCAAGCCTCTCTCAGATTTCTTCCAGTCCTCTGATCCCTAGAAGGATTCTACTTTGCCTAGAAAGAAAAACTGTGATTTGTCCAGTCAACCACAAGGAGGAGTCGAGAGGAAGAGCTGAGCAAAGAGGAACCAGGCAGTTATTTCCCTTGTTTTTCCTTCGGCAACCTCAAGGTGGAAGAAAACCAGGTTTGGAGGCGACACTACTGAATGAATAATTTTCTCCATAGCACGATGTCCCGAGACACAAACGTAAACACTAAAAACCGCAATCCTTTCGAATGCCACGAAACAGGCCAAGGAAATCAACCCGCCGGCCACTGAGAAAAGGGAGGGTGCTTCTTTAACTCTGCCACTAAGAAGTCCCCATAAATCCAGGGGACAAGTTCCCATTCGCGCCGAGACACGTAATTCTCACACGGAGGCCAAGGAGTGCCAGCTTGCCAGCACTCTTTGGCCAGAGAACTATTCAGTCCACTCTGGAACACTCAAAGCTGCTACAATTCTTAAAACAGCGTAAGTAAGGCGGTCCCAGGTTGAAGTTCTCAGATCGGGCCGATCGCGTGTAAAGTCCTGGTTCATTAAACACCGAGATCAATTCCCCACCCCCCCGGGATTCTGACTCACCGCCACCTGTTGATGCCCACATTGGAGGAGCCGGCGAACCAGGGGTCCAGGATGTAGACGCAGCGGATGGTGTCAGCGCCCTGAATGCACTCCTTCAGGGCGGGGTTGTCGTGAAGCCGGAGCCCCTTTCGGAACCAGTGCACCGCGTTCACCCCCATCCCGGGGGCGCGGCGGGCGGCCGGTCACCGCCGAGTTCCTCTACCGAGAAATTCAAGGGACAAGGGTCCGGCTCATAACCGACACCTCCGCTTCCAGGGGGATCGCCGTCCCCAAAGAGTGAGGACGGGGTGGCAGAGGTCCGGGAAGGAAAAAATGAGTCCGAGGAAGGGACCGGAGAAGGAGAGGGCGCCGGAGGCACAGCTGGAAGCTGAACGCAGGTTGCCGGGTCGGCGGAGTCCGCGCGTGACGCCCTTTACGAGCCGGCGCCCACGGCAACTGCCTGGACGACACGCATCACTTCCAGGGCCTCAGACCCCAAGAGGGTGAGCAACTCCCAGGAGTTCAGGCGGCCACGACGGCCCGAGCGGGCACCCGCAGTCCCAGGAGGCTCGTCACGGAAACCTCGCCCTACCGAGGCGGCCCTAGAGGAAAAGCGGCCCGCCCGCGGCGAGCCACCGAGCGGGACGAGCAAGGATTCAGCCACTGTGGGCCACGCTGCCTCTGGGCCCAGAGACAGCAGCGAGGACGGAGCTCGGAGGCGGTGGTCGGAGGCGGTGGTCGGAGGGCGCTGGACGGTTGCCGCCGGGTGACCGGTCCTGAGACAGCCCGGTGACTCCGCCGCCAACGCCGCGTCAGCGGCCTTGGTCCCGCCCCCGGCTTCTCATTGGAAGAAGCGCTCCCCACGTGACCACCGGCACCTCACGTTTCTGAAGTGTGTTTACTACAGCAGCTCGGACTGGCCATCGTGCTCGCACTTCAGTCGCTTCTAGGGGGCTGCAGCCGCTCCATCACAAAACCGTCGGTCCTCGCCCAGGCGCTGGGCTCTCTAGCTCTGTCCCTTTCCTCGGCCAACAGGTCGCCCTTGCCTGGAAGCGACCCCAGTGATCACAGGCCCCACGTGAAGAAAGGCATAGCCCCGCCTCCGGGGGCCGTGAGCATTCACCATAGGCTCAGGTTCGCTGAGACCCGGATGAGCACGGGGATGCGGAGAGCTCGCGGGCGCGCGCTCTGCTTGAAAAGGCGCGTGCACTTTCCCTGCGTTCCAGAGGGAAGTAGGGCTGGGCCGAAGGGCGGGAGCGCGCTCGGGGACTGTACCGTTGGGGTCTGCACGGCCTGGGGACAGCTTTGTTCCCTCTGAGAGTCACCCAGGGGTCCCTGCGGGTAGTGAGGGCAGAATGGGGTGGACGGAGGAGAGTAGGAGGCTCCACTTCGACGTTGATGCCAAAATACGTGCTTCAATCCAGCTTTGTGCAAAGAACCATACTTTGGAGTGTTCGGCGCCATTCATCTGGTCCTCGCGAGGCTGTACCCCTTGTACTTGCTCTGGGGAAGAGGGGTATTTGGCAGGGCAGGTACCAAACCTTCCTGGATTTATCATAATTCCTTCATACTGACGATATAGCAGAGATTAGGGCAGTGTGCCAGCCCTAATCTCTGACATTTAGTGCGGCCTTTGCTCATCTTTCCAAGGGCAATGAACTGTGAGCCATGCCGTTCCTTATTCACGTGATGCCCTTATATTCATTATACAATTACTGAATGAACCAGACACTGTTCGAAGTGCTGGAGATACAGGAGAGAAGAAAATAGGCTAACATCCCAGCCCTCTGTGAAGTTTACGATTTGTACCTCTAAAACTTTACTCTTGCTATTTTTTCTCTATAAAATGCTCTTCTTTGGAATCTGCTGCTTACTACAAACACCTTTGCCCTACCTAGTATATTTATACACGTTCCTTTAGACTCAGATAAAGTGCAACTAAACTTGTGAAAATAATCCTTCCCCCAGCTTCTCAGGAGATTTAGGATCTATCTAGCCACCAGGCGTGTCTTATACATCACTTAATCACAGGATATTGTGAAGACTGAATGAAAAGTACCTGCTTTAACACCTAGTGCGAAGTAGGTGCTCCATAATTGCACTTATTACTATAATAATGTGTCTCTGGTTCCCTCTAAAGTGACTTGTTAAGGACAGGGAGGGGCTTCATCCAGTTCATTTTGCATCAATACTCAACCCAATTCAGAACCTGCTACATAAGCATTCACATGTTTATTAAATGACTGAATTAGGGATGCATTTACCACTAGTGTTTGGCAAGGTTAAAAGGAGGAAGAATATGGCAATCATTACTGGTTAAATAGTTATCTAAAATAAACCATAGTACCTAACCTGTGACCGTGACCTTATTTGAAAAGGCCAAGTTAAGATGAGGTCATTAGGGCGGGCCCTAATCTGCTGTGACTGAGATCCTTATAAAAGGGAAAATTTTGCCCTGGCTGGTGTGGCTCCGTGAATTGAGCGCTGGCCTGCACACCAAGGGGTGGCTGAGTCCATTCCCAGCCAAGGGCACAGTGCTTGGGCTGTGTGCCGGGTCCCCAGTGGGGAGGGGGGGTGCATGAGAGGCAGCCATGCATTGATGTTTCTCTCCCCCTCTTTCTTCCTCCCTTCCCCTCTCTCTAAAAATAAATGAAATTTTTTTTTTTAAAGGGGAAATTTGCACACAGACTCACACACAAGGAGAATGCCTTGTGAAGACGAGTAATGCTGGGGGAGCCGGGGTGGATTTCAGAGCTAGTCACCACTCTCCAGATGTGCCTCAGTGGCAAGAGGATTATTTTGACCTAAAGGTAACAAACCCTGCAGGTTCCAAAGAAACTTTTTTTTTCCGCCAAAGAAACATCTGACTCCCACCTTCATTACTTACAAGAATTTAAATCAGGAGCCTGGCCTATGATAAGAGTTATCACCGGAAACAACTTTTAAGTATTTTTATGGCAAGGCAAACTAATAATTACTGAACATGTGCTCTCCCTGCAGTGACCATCTGAAGTCCCAAGGAACATTACCTCATCCCTAGCTCAGAATGTCTTATGTCCCCATGTTCTCTGTCTCTGAACCTCTCGTGCATGTGGGATCTCTGAGACTCTCTCGTGTATGTGGGGTTCTCATATATATATGTATTAAATTTGGTTATTTTCTTTTCCTAGTCTGTCTTATGTCTATTTGATTTTTAGGCCAGCCAAGTGAATCTTAAGGGTAGAGGAAAATATTTTCCTACCCCACAGCTGCAACAAGGCGAGGAATTGTGCAGTGGAAGCTAAGAGAGCAGCCTGGAACAGATCCTTTCCCCTAGTGCCTACAGAGGGAGAGGGTCAGACTTCTGGCCTACCATTGCGAGACAAATTCATGTTGTTCGAAGCCGCTCATTTTGTAGTACTCTCTTACTAGCAAACTAATAACAGTAATATAAATTCAATCATCTAGTGAGCCAATATGTCTAGATAGTATTCCCTAACCTAGCTTCTGTTGCCACACAGTGGACATCGCATCCTTTCCCTTGGTTTCTTAAGAACATTTAAGATTATACGTATGAAAACTCTTTGTTTAATATAAAGTATTAAACAGCTATTTTTATCAATGGGGATGAGCCTTGGGTAATTACCACTCTAGGATCCCATCACCTATGCAGAGGATGTTGCAGACAGCTGTACCCTCACTTGAACTGCCTCATAATCGAGGGCCTACTTCACTTTTAAAAATACAGTGTTTCATGTTTCACTTTACGCAGTTTAAAAGTAAGCAGATTGTGTCTAAAGACATAATTAATTGTTTTCAAGCATCCAAATGAAACAGTGGGAGGTGGAGGAGGAGAATATTGATTTGTATAGAGTGGACTTATGTTTGCAGATTCTTCATTCAATAAAGATGGATTTTTAAAAACAGACAGCTGTGTGTGGGTGTGTGTATAACTTTCATTTACACCTAAAAGTACTAATTTATTGTAAAAGTGTCAGCATTGTCACATATGTATTCCTCAAAGACTGAAGGGTTTTTATGATGTATAGATGGTTAATATATCTTCGTTATGGGGAAGGAGTAACCATTTAATAATAGATAACTTATTGAACACCTGCTCTGTGCCAGGCACTTTATATAAGTAATTACTCACCCTCAAAATAATCTTTTGTGGCAGTTTATTTTTATTTAGTAATAATTTATGCCCACTTTGCGGAAGACACTAAAGCTGAGAAATACAAATAAGTAGTAAAACTAGTTGAAAAACCAAGACAATTTCTGAATCTAAACTCTTTCCTCATAATATGCTATCCCTCACTGACACCACCACTCCCCTGCTTTTTCAAAGTATTTGTATATAGAAGAGGGAAAGCAGAGATGGGAGCATTGTCAGGAATCTTGGGCAATTCTGGTTGGCTTCAACATCATGATAGAAAAAGTATGAGCCTGGGTTGTATCTCAGTGTGCCGTTGATTTTCAACTGTTTTTTTTTAATCTTGTGGCACACATAAATTAATTACTAAAATCCTACAGCATACCAAAAAATATATTTTTGCTAATCTGACCAAAAAATAGGTATAATTTTGATTCATTCACACAGGACAGCTATTATTGTATTGGCTGTTGTCCTTTTTTAAATTGACAGTCTAAGGGAGAAGAGGTCAGTGGCCCTGACTAAACAGTCAGGTATTGCGTGTTTGAAAAATTCTTTGGCACACCAGTGTGCCTCTTAGAGCACACCAATTGAAAAATCCCTGGATCAGTTGATTATCTTTAACAAGTCGCCTAGGCTTTCTTGACCTAATTAATTCATCTATAAAATGAGGAGACTGAACTAGATGACTTCCAAATTTTCATGCTATTTTAAAAGTCTAGGATTTTATGAATACAGCCCTGCTGTGGGCTCAAAGCTGTCAAAGAAGAGTTCTATTAAACATTCTTTTACCTGCCAACAAAGTTAGGAAAGTCAATATCTCTTTGATGTCATGAGCACCCTTGATAAAAAAAAATGTCAACCTCTAAACTGAGAGTCTGTGTTCTCTCTTGACCCTATCTTGCAGAGGCGATTTTTGGCATGTGTTAGCAACACACAAATAATGAAGGAGTAGCACGTGTGATCAGCTCATTCAGTCTTGACATAATATACATGTTAGGCTGGTAGCCCCTGGCTGAGGGACCCCTAAAACTAGTTTTTGGGGGGATTGAATTTAAATATGTTAAAGGATCACTGTTCTTTTTCAAGGTAATTTCTCATTCTCACGTGAATATAAAATGAATACATGTCACAAGATTTCACTTCACTTGTTAATTTATAAGGGAATCAGTAAGATGTTACAATGGAATAAAAGAAGATTCCAGAGAGAAGTTACATGTATAGGCCATCAGGAATGTTAAAAATTAACTTGCTTAATATATGCAAAACTGGTAACTGCTACAGAGCAGCGTGGGGAGGGAAATCAATTCCACTTTCACAGGACAAAATACATTTGCACGTCCACGGACAAGATTCTTCTGCATTGCTTTCAATTATCTATAGTTTACAGAGTTGTAAAATAGTCCAAAGGTAAAAACAGGCAGAGGATAACTTGAAGGGTGCCCGAGACAAGAGACCCAGTAATCTTTTGTGCCTATTTTAAAGTCATTCACAATTTTTGTCACCTTTTCTGCAGAGAAGTCTTCCCATCTGCCCATTCTAAAAAGGGCCCCTATTTTGTCTCTATTTACTCTCATTGTAGCACTAATTATAATATGTATTTTTAGGTGTTTACTTATTTATTACCAGTCAATGTATGCCTGCCTCCACCCCAAATGCAAGCTCCAGGGGGGCAGAGACTGAGGCCTGTCATATTCCTCATTAACAACATCAGCACTGTGCCCCGGTGCTTGGTACTCAATAGACTCCCAATCAGTGTTCTTCTAGGGACCGTGGTAACACCCAGTGGACCACATGGACACTCTACTACATTCACATGTCAGTTATCAATGTATTGTCTCTCAGATCCAGATGTACTTTTCACGCCTTCTCTGTGAAAAGATTTAGACCCTGTAAGGATTTCTCCTTTGCCACTGGCACCACATTAAACACTCTCGGTAGAGGGCGCAGGAGGGACGCCGCAGGAGGAAGTGGCCTCTCTTGCTGGTGCTGTGATTCTTATTTGGTTTTCTTGTTCCTTCTCCTCTGCTTCCAGGGGCTCTTGCGGTGAAGACCACTGTGGCGCTCGCTTTTGTCAAGTGTCCGTGATATGCCTGCTGGCAGATTCCTGGTGAGGCTTGCAGGCATTCTAGCAGGCAGCTACCCTGCCTCAGCCCACCTACATTCTGGCCAGGTGTTTCCTTTCCTGTGGCCACTCCCAGCCCCGTTCTGTTTTCGTTTTTCCACCAGCCTTGGCTTCAACAGTGTAGATCCACCCTGGCCCAGGTCAACCTCCTTACCATCCAGTAGCCATCTCAGACCCCAGTGATATCTGAACCCCCTCTTAGAGATAACCCTTGGCACTCCCCTTCCAAGTTTGTCCTTCCTTGGGTACTGTCCCACAGTTCTGGGGTATTCTTCATGGTTCCCTTTCCTTCTTTATAATTAATCATTCTTTTTATAAAATATTTGGATTTGCTGTATGGTTTCTGTCTCCTCATTGGATACTGACTGATGCAATCCATTAACTGACAGGGTCTACAAAGATGTGCTTGGGAACAATTTTCTTGCTTGTTCTTAGCCATCTTCTTGACTATGTGTAGGTAGAAAGTGTAAATAGTTACAAATGTGGTAACGCGACCTTTTGAAATATTAGCCAACGTCCCCCTCCCCCGCCCCCCAGAACTTTTTTGTCCTGTGACTATACCCATTCAGACCATTGGATGTGAGTCCCCTGTTGCCTCAGAGGGACAGAACTAGAGGACAAAGGTAGTTCAACATTTTTGTTCTAAACTCAAGAGCCTTCATCCAGTTGTAAGTCAGGAAAGATTTGCTGTTCCATACCCCTTTCCATTATACAAAAATTCTCTAAGCTGGAGTGGAATATGAGTGCAAGGAAAATAAGATAGATAAGCATTGGTCTTTTCTAAAGGAAGAAGATAGTATCTCACCTGACCTTATTTAGGATTAGCTCCAGATCCCTAGCTAAGCTTCGGGTGTTCTGAGAGAAGTAGAGTCTTGTGTCAATCTCCCGTCTGAAACCTGGAGGCTGACCTTCATGGAAGCCCCCCTACCTCTTTCCTGTGGCCCCACCTATGAGGGATGCCATCAGACAGAAAGGGACTGGGAAGCCCTGCCAAGCCTCCTGCTGGCTAAGAGAACAGATGGATTTTTCTAGATGTCCCCTCTTCCTTAGAGGGCTGCAGAAGTTAGCTGAAGGAAAACACTAAAAGAGTATCCAGGGAGGGAGCGAGGAAGAGAGAGTGAGAGAACAGTCTGCTGTCTCTTTTTATAAAGACCCTAATTTTATTAGATTAGGGCCCCACCTTCATGACTTGGTTCGATTCTAATTACCTTTGTAAAGGCCCTGACCCAAATACAGTCACATTCGAGGTTAGGGCCTCCACACTTGAAATTGAGGGGGAGTGATCACAATTCAGCCCATAACAATATGTCTTTCCCTGCTCTACAGAGTAGGGCCCATGTTATAAGCTGCATGTTTGTGTCCCCACAGAATTCATGTGTTGATCTCCTAACCCCCAAAGATGATGGCATTAGCATGTAAGACCTTTGGGGAGGTGCTTAATTCATGAGGATGGAACCCTCAGGAATAGGATGAGTGCTTTATAAAGGAGACTCCAGAGAGATCCCTGGACCTTTCCACCATATGAGGATTCAGCAAGAAGTCGGCAGTCTACAATCCAGAAGAAACCCTGAACCTGAACCTGACCATGCTAGCACTCTGATCCAGGATTTCCAGCCTCTAGAACTGTGAGGGATAAATTTTTGTTGTTTATAAGCCACCCAGTTATGGTATTTTGTTGCAGCAGCCTGAATGGACTAAGACACCCCGCACTATGCATTAACTGAATGAATGAATAAACACCCAAAGACTGTTAATAATATCCATATCCACTAGGTCCTGAATATGTGCCAGACACAGAACTACTATTTTAGGCACTATGCTATATACCTTAAATACATGATTTTATTTAATTTTTACAACAGGCACATGAGATAGATATTACTATTCCTGTTTTATAAGTAGGAAAACTGAGGCCCAGAATAGTGAAGTCCTCATAATTTACCCTCTGAAGTGGAAAAGGCAGGAAATAATCCCAAGCTCTCCCCACTCCAAAGGCTGTAGGTGATCCAGCAAACGGACGGCCTTCCCTGCACTGACATGTGGGTGCTTCTGTATAGACGCGACATGAGGACTGTCAGAGCACGCGGAAAGGCTGAATAGTCCTGGTTCAGGTGAATCTGAATAGGATCTTTGTGGAAAGTAGCACTTGCACTGGGAAAACAATTTTTTTTTTAATTTAAAGGAATAAAGGGAAGTATTCCAAAGGAGTAGCTGATTGTACAACAAAAAGGAATATATTTATCTTAAATGTTCATGGAGTGAAGCAAGGCGAGTATAAATTGAAAACCCTGTGAAGAGTGACAAAAATCTGGAGAGGTATTTGTGATGACTGCAGCACCGGCACAAGCTGTTAGGATGAAAGAGGGCAGGCAGGGGAAAGAAGGGCAGAAGGGTGGTGCTGAGTTGTGTGCGTATTACTCAGGGCTACTGATGTGCTTCTAAAGGGCCCGTCGCCAGTGGTGCTGGGGCCTCAGGGAGCAGGGAGCCAGCCACGGCTGCGGCGGTCGTATTGAGGCAGTGGCACTTGGAGAAGGATCTGGGGAGAGAAGGGGACTTAGGAGTTGCTTCAGAAGGTAACCAAGGCCAAAAGGACTGCTAGGAGCTCTCTGAAGAAAATACAAATGACAAGCATTATGAATTCAAGACAGAAGAACGATGTACTTAAAACTAGATTTTTAAGTACTTAAAACTAGATTTTTAAGTAACAATAGTTAGCAGCCAAGACTGAGGCAAGTTGGAACGGGCAGGGTCTCCGGTACATACAAGATGGGGGAAAAGTAGGTGTACAGTTGTATATGAAACACAAGAGTTTATTCCTGTATTATTAATTATTGTACTACTTTCCATACGAACAACTGTACACCTACTTTTGCCCCAGCCTGTATATGCTGGTATGGGAATGGGCATTGCCCCACCCACTGCTTCCCTGGCCCCTTGCCTCTCAGAATCCCTGAAAAGCAGAGAGTTGTCTAGGGATGGTAATACCACCTGGTGGCTAATGCAAGAAGCACAAGCAATTTCACAAGAAACTGTAAATACATTCAGAAAAATCTCCATTCTGCAAAGAGGCACAGTTAAAACAATAAGGCTATAGAAAATACCTGGTTGAGACAGACCACTTAAAATGTACGCAACTTAATAACTTTGCCACAAGCAAAAGAAGAAGCTAATAAAATAATAGTACAATGAACAAGAAGTTTAATCTCTAATCAAGACACAGGTAATGAAATACAGGGCTTTGCCTTTAAAAAGTGAAGCTAGCCTGATGTAAAGGGATATAAGAACAGACTGAGGCTACCGATTCGTGGAGACAGAATTCAATGAACAGAGATCAGGTAGAATTTCACCTTTAAGGCAGAGGACATGGCTAGACCAGGACAAGGGAATAACAGGATGACTCAGGGGTATTCAATACTGGACTGTATTCTCCTGTGGCTTGCTGTGTTCAGCTGTTGTCACTTAGTATAGCAAAGTGGATCAAATTTATGGAACAAATCATTGACTTATTGGGTAAAATTGTGTATGAATCAACACTACTTTTGCCTTTTACTGACATCATTTTTCCATCGACCAATCACATGGAGGTAATTTGCATAGAAGAGCTTATAAGTCATTTTCCATTCTCCAGCACTCAAGGGGATCTTGACCTACTGAGCATTCCGCATCCAGCCCCCACCAACCCTCCCCACCCAACTCCCCTGCTCACATTTTTTCCAGTCTTCAAAATTTAATTCCGTTGCAGGCAAGCTCTTTATCGCTCCCATTTAGCTGATAGGAATCTCAGTTCACAAAGCCAGGTAGAGAGAAAAATGATTTTCTAAAACTCAGCTTAATTTCTCATGTCATGCTCCAGGTTGGCAGGAAATCCATCTCAGCCCTTCTTGGAGCTTTCTTCCCCCTTTCTGGCAAGGTCATGTGGCCCTCATACAGTCACCTGCATTGGGGGGCTCTCAGCCCTCTGTCCATAGTGGCCTCTATGGAGATGGCTATTGTCTCTCTCACATGGTCCTTTCAGAGCTGGCTACTATCTGCTCATATTCGGGCCTAACTTACAGAATGGTTTGGTTTTTGCTGCTGGGATCTCCCCACAAAACAAGCCAAGCAGCCACTTTCCTAGGTCACTGTTCCACTCCTCTGGGGCCTTGTCATCTCCTTGGGGCACTGCCACCAAGAGGCACGTATGACCCCTGCTCCTCCATCACTTTTAGGGAACATCTCTCCTCTTTGTCCCTGGTCATTTGAATCCCTCTTTCTTCTGAGATACTTTTTGTAATTACCCTCACACCCTAATCTCCCTCTTACCAGTTAAGAATGTTTAGTTGTAAACAAAAGAAAATAAAGCTCAAATAGACCTAAACAAAATATATTGACTTAAATGACTAAAAATATAGACCCAAGGCTGGTTTCAGGTTGGGATTTATTTGGTTAGTCAAAAAAATTGATTGAAATATATCCCTCCGTTCCAGGCCCTGTTCCAAGCACTATAGATACAGGGGCGAGCAAGGGTCTCCTGCCCCGAGCTGAACTGCCATGTGGCACAGAGCCAGCTGTCCCTCTCAAACTCTGCTCAAACAGCACACTCGTGAGCAAATGGATGATTATTGCTGTTTTAAGCCACTAGGCTTTGGAGTAGTTTGTTACACTGCAATAATAACTGAAATGCTACTGGTGAACCCAAAAGAACTTCTAGCATTTATTCATAAATGTAAGGTTGATTTTAATGAGATACTTTTATCAAAGATAAGGAAAGGTATACATTTTGCGATTAGAAAATCACAATATTAACAGCAATAATCTCCTTACCTATTACCTGCCTATTTCCTTTCAGATCCATATAAGCTCTTTTCTACTCTGCTCTGAATTCTGCTCCTTGGTATTTGGCTTCCAGATAGGTTTGGCCACCCCTCCCAGCCACCACTATTACTTGTGCCTTCATTTCTGACAGTGGTAATGATTCCTCATTGTCCTACTATCAACCGGACAGCCCCCGTCTGAGGGATGCCACTTTCTATATGGTAACC
The DNA here is from genome assembly GCA_004026765.1 of Micronycteris hirsuta. Classification (NCBI taxonomy): domain Eukaryota; kingdom Metazoa; phylum Chordata; class Mammalia; order Chiroptera; family Phyllostomidae; genus Micronycteris; species Micronycteris hirsuta. The sequence continues at coordinate 2,285 of PVJI01000813.1, read as the reverse complement.
CCCGCCGTGGCTCTGGCTCCCCCGGCAGCCTGTCTTCTGGACTCTGATGAGATTTTTTTCATTTACTCCTGCAGGACCAAGGATGGTACCCCTTACTGATGTCACTGACCTCCGCGTGGTCCCACCATCCTGCTCGGCTTCTTAGCTTTTCCAGTACTAGTTCTCTTTGTCATTTCCCTTTGTTTGAAAGACTTAAAGTGGTTCCTGTGTCCTTGCTGTACCTTGATTGACACCATCACTAACATTTATTGCTATATTCCAGGAAGCTACTATCAGCTCGGTATTCCAGATGAGGCCGCTAAGGCTCAGAGATAAAGCTGCCCAAGATCACACATTCATACTCAGTGCTGCTAAGGTCCACAAGCAGTGAAGTGCAATCAGAAATTACTTTTTTAATTAAACTTTAAATATTATGGAAGACTCAAAGAGGTCTTCTGGGGTGCTGGAAATATCCTGTTATTTGATCTGGGACTGCTTGGATGCGTGCTCACTATGAACACTCATTGACCTGTTCGCGGATTGGGATTCTTTTCTGTCCGTTACGCTTCAACAAAATAGATGCTCTTCCTCTAGATATGTGTCAATTTTGAGTTCTTCCAAAATCTTCGTTTAACTCCTCACTAAATCTGTTTTTCTCAAATGCTAAATTTCAAGATACATTATCCCTTCTTTAATTGTAGAGATCAGAGTTCCAATTCCAATTCAAGTGTACATCTCGAGTGGTTTTGTGGAACAGTTAGGTGCCAGTCACGCGCTGTGATGAAACGCGTGCAGGGGGAGCCCAGCGGGGAAGACCACAATGAAAAGCTGTTACAACCCGGATGTGCTTACTACCCAACAGGAAGCTCCTTAGAATGTGGAAGCTAATAAAGGAGTAAACCCCAGTGGAGTTGAAAATAAGACCTAAAGGTTAAAGAGGAGGGGAGGGTAAAGGCCCTGCACTGGGAGAAAGCCGAAGGGAAAAGCTACTGAGGAGTAGACAGAGCAAGGCAGGGAATGGTAGGGCGGGGGAAGGCTATAGTCACCTAAAGCAGGCCAGCAAAAGCATTTCAGAAATGAATTTTCTGGTAGAAAAATGTTATCTGTGTTTATCATCGGTGCTCAGGTCTACCTGCAAAGGAGTACTATGGAACAAAATCTACATTCAGGTTCCCTTGGAATATCACGCTGTCAGTAATATGTTTTCCCATGTGGCAGTGAGACAAGACTCTACTGATTTCCCCACTACTGCCACTGCCTCACTGGCAGAGGTTGCAGCAAACTCAGGACAGGGTTTGGGAGTGGGGAGGTGGGGAGGTATGGAGTAGAGGTCCCATGCCTTGGGACACTGTTCCCAGTATGCCTCTCCTCCCAAGCACCTGTTGGGAAGTGCCCTGCCTGGTTTCAGAAACTGTAACCCCTCCTGGCTAAGGCTGAGTTAAAAGACCTTGGGACCATAAGCCACTTAGGAAACAAAGCTTACCTTCCTTGTAGGGGCACTGTCTCTGCCCCCTTTCACCTTACCCTGCTTGGCCCCGGACGGATGACTGCTGGGCCAATGACGGGTAAAATTCCTCAAAGGAGGAACCACCTAAGACAGACATGGTCGCAAAGGGGCGCTCAGGGAAGGACTTGGGAGACTATAGAAAAAGGAGGTGATGGACTCTCACCTCTCGGCTTTGACATAGCCTGAGTCCTCATTATGTCTGCAAGAAGTTCCTAATCTCTTGCTGCCTTACTTCCCCTACCTGACTTAAGCCTGAAACAATGCAGGAGGTGGGTGCAGCCCTGTGCTGGAAAGGGCAGGTTCCCCTGGGTGATCAGGCCTAAGGAAGAATGCACAAAATCCTGTGAAACCTACTTTGCTAATACCTTCAATTTAAATGATAAGGGTCCAAGCATGAAATGAGTTTGTTCCCCAAAGTTTTATGGCCTTTTAGGTATCTGACCCTGACTCAAAATAAGCCCTCAGAATTCTTTGAATGTTATCTATTGTTTGATCACTGCTGCCTGACAATGATTGATGAGCTTTACATAAATGCCTTGTATTTCTATGCAAATTAAACCCAATAAAAGCCCATTGAGGAACAGGTTTCTGGTCCTTCTCCTTTGAGAGGTCGGCCACCTTTCCTCCCCAAGCAGATCTTGTCTTGGTAGACTAATTCTCATCCATAATGCCATGGACACTGCTGGCCAGAGTCCACATCAAATACCTATTTCTTTTTTTTTTTAATTTTGTTATTGTTGTTCCATTACGGTTGTTCCCATCCCCCCCCCATTACTCTCCCCTGCCCTGCCCACCCCAT